>JAVEOA010000205.1:0-25675 GCA_039566895.2 Turritopsis rubra
ATGATTTCTTTGAATTTAAACTCACAACTTCCCACCATTATGAAACTCGATAAGACAAAGTAGACTAGCAGCAATGTCCCCACTGATATTGTTCAAAGTGTTGCTTATGAAATTTCATACGTCTTGTCATCGTGTTTCAATAACTCTCTTGAATCTAATATATTCCCGTCAGAACTTAAGATGGCTGTTACAATCCCAGTACATAAGAAAAGTTCTGCTACTGACAAGTCAAACTATCGGCCCATTAGCTTACTTCCAATATTTTCTAAGGTATACGAAAGATTAGTCTTCAACCAGCTTACAACTGTTATGGAGACTAAACTCTTAAAATACCTCTGTGGCTTTCGAAAAGGCTATTCAACCCAGCATTGTCTGTTAAATCTCCTCCATGCGTGGCAAAAATGTCTTGCAAGTGCTGAAAAGGTAGGAGTTGTTATAATAGACCTCTCAAAAGCTTTTGATGTTCTCCCCCATGACTTGTTAGTAGCTAAACTTTGGGCTTATGGATTGGGATATAAAAGTTTAAAGTTTTTATATAGTTACTTGCAGGATAGGAAGATGCGTGTGCGAATCGAATCCTACTTTAGTAAATGGCTAGAGGTAGTTGTAGGTGTGCCACATTATTAGGGCCATTATTATTCAATATATTCCTCAATGATCTCTTTTTCTGTGAAATTTCATCTGGGATTGCCAACTTTGCTGATGACAATACATTATATGCGTGTGATCCCTCTCTCAGTGAGGTGTTATCTAAATTGTCCAGAGATGTTCCTATTATCACAAATTAGTTTAGGATCAACCAGATGGTTGTCAACCCAGATAATGTTCAGTTTTTACTTCTTGGTTGTCATGATGAAAATCAAAACGAACTTCTTGTTGACAGTCACACTATTCCTTCTACTAAATGTGTGAAACTGCTGGGAGTGACTCTCGACGACAGGTTGAGTTTTTCACCTCACATATTAGACGTATGCACAAAAGCGAATCGTAAAATAAATGCCTTATTACGAATTCGCTCTTACTTAAGTTTGCCAAAGGTAACAATGCTATGCAATGCATATGTTCTATCCTGCTTTAGATACTGTCCGCTAGTTTGGATGTTCTGCTCAAAGAGGGATTCGGCAAAAATTGAATCCACGCACATCCCAGCTTTGAGAACAGTAAATCTAGATTTTGTCACACCCAAGGAGAAGGTCCTGGAGACATATAATGTTGTGTCAATACACAAAACAAATTTGATGTTACTTGCCACTGAAGTATAAGTCGATTTTCCGATTAAATCCAAGTTTTATGTGGGATTTTTTTGTTTTAAAGTCTGTTGTTTATAACATGCGTCATGGAACTCTATTGCAGCTACCTAAGCGCCCAAAGGTGTGCATAATCATTTACTATATTGAATCATTAGCTCTTCTCCTAAAGAATAACTTCCGTCTCTGAATGATACTCGTTTCAGGCGTAGAGAAAAGTTTTCCAAATACGGTGGTTCGAAAACGATTCTACCAGAGGTATTATCAGATACTTATGCACGGCAAGTTTCCCATGAAAGAGCCGAAGTCGTGCTTAGTTGGATCATCAGACAGCGGTAAAACAAGTTGGTTTTTGCCCATTTCAAGGTATATAATTGATTATTGCTTGTTCTCTAGTTCTCTCAGATTTGTTCTTACTTTTGAATATTAAAAGCTTCATTTTAGGTATTATTCCCTTTGAAGACCGAACGTTTTCTGACCACATGATAAACAAGAATTCTCAAGTGGTGTTTATGGAAGAATGGACGTCCAACAGTCTTTCGTGTGAAGATGCTAAAAGAATCTTGCAAGGTAACTTCTACCTTTCAAACACGAAATCCTGAAACACGGGACTAATTGCTTGAATTTCGTTTTGATCTTTTTGAAGGTGGTTTGATTATGGTTCCACAAAAGCACAAAGAAGCATCGCGATTTATTTATAACAGCAGTTTTTTCATTACCACAAATATTTACCCTGACTTTGGTGATAACGGTGATGGAGAAGCAGTCCGTAAAAGACTCGAAGTTTTTAACAATAAAGCATTAACAAAAAAAGATGGAAGTGTATCCGGTGAGGACTGTGCTTTTAAATTTCAGTAGATTTGTGACCTTTGCAAGGTAAATACAATGTTTGAATTTTCAATTTTAATTTCTAGCTTGGCTTCGGCGACATTGCATAGAGGTGTTTTATTATTTGGCTAACGAATTAAAAGATACACCCATATTTGCCACAACAAACAACGAGAAAGAGATTGGTGCAATTTGTAACGATTTTAATTGCGATCCTACAGCAATGATGTCCAGAAATGGTGAATTTATATATCCTCAGGTCCCAAGTGTTAATTCGGAAACCGAAAATACCATAATAATATCCTACAAGGCAGTGGCGCATGCAGTTTTAGAAGCTGATTAATCAAAAGGAAATTTGTATCAGCTTTTGTCAATAGAAAATGATCATTTGGATTTTAGAAGGGAAACATATGACGTGCAATACACGGAGAACGTACTGCTATTGATGATGTAATGAAGTTTCTTGGTATCCAACTTTGATGATAAAGTGTTCAAGGTATATGAAATGCGCAAAACCGTGGGTTGGAGTGAATCCGATTCTCTGTATGACGCTTTACATGAACGGTTATGAAAGGAAACCCCTCTAAAAAAATGTATTCAAACACAGATTTCCAAATTGGGAAACAAGAATTAAAGCACTAGAAAACGTAGAACCAGAAAATGATACTTTGCTGGAAACAGAGAGTCAGCCAAACGATAATGGCAATGACGTCGATATATTCGTGCCAATTGAAAATCCTCAGGATTGTATATTGAAAAGAAAGCCTTTTACTACTCGTTTAATTCCAATTGTTATTAGTGATGATGAAAATGAAAAGGAAGACGTCAAACCATTTAAAAGGTTTCAAGCTAATAAAATACAAGATCAAATTGTAATAAGTTTCGATGAAATATAGAATATCAAAATATTTTTCATCCAATCCTCTTCCCGCTTACACAGGTTAAAATGCAGAATAAATCAGTAACCAATACAAACAATAGGAAATAACGAAGACACAGATTCTTTAACAAATTCTTATTCCCCACATCAACGTTCTTATCACCCCTTATCCCCTCTTGTCCCCATTTGTGCCCTCTTGTCCCCCTTATTCCTTGTATCCTTAAGAAAATGATATCGTCTCAACTCCGACTTATATCAGACTTAAGCAAGTATGAGCACTTAAATATTCTTATTCCCCACATCAGCGTTCTTATCACCCCTTATAACATCTTATCCCCCGTTATTCCCTATGTCCTAAATCAGCTGTTACCTTAGACAACCAAACATTGGCGTCATCACGTATTGACTTCTCAGCTGATTCTTGTTACAGCTTGCTACATTTAGTTATATGTTCTTACATGTTGTTACAGGTTTATAAGGAAGAAAGTACCTAATTACGTCAAAGCGTATCTACCTCATGAGTCAGCTGTTTTCAGACTCAGCTGATGTCTCTTGTCGTGTGAAGTCATGGTGAATGGCGTTAGCAAAGCAACTTATTCCTGGTAAACTTGTGACTAGTTGTAGCAAAATGTTAGTAGATGTAACTTGATGTAACAAGAATCAGCAGACATAGAAACTCGATGCAGCTAGAAACAATTATTTAGCATAGATATAACATGTATTGGAACCTTGTGAATGTTTATAGGGAAGTGCAACACATACTGTATTTTGTCAGGATTTTCCATTAAAAATAATTTTACAAACATATTTTACAAAAACAATAGTGGTAGAAATTCTCGTTAAATTACAGAATATGAGCTTTACAGATTACGTTTCTATTGTTAATAGGAATGGATAAACAATAATTTAGCTCAGCTGGCAAACTGCTTTGATATTTATTGTATATCAAAAATTAGTAATCACATATGCGTAGAGAAGAAAACATTGATTCATTAATTACAACACTAAGCAACTTGTCTGCTTTGTATATTTTCATTCATGTATATAGGTGACTGATGTTTCTCAGGGTTATCTTACCATCACAGAGTGAAAGCATCTTGCGGAAAACCAAAACATACTAATTTTATAGAAGTCCAAATCATTAAAATCAAAAAACGTATTCAAAATACAAGCTTTAGTGTCATACATTAATAGTAAAGTACTTTACCCAACTTATATGCTAAATTTATTACTAACATAAAACTAATGAAAAAGTTACATTTAAAGTCTGTCCAACTCTTTGTTTAAAAGGAAGACGAATGTTGAAATATCACGAAAAACGAGATATTTCTGACTCTCGTCCATCATCTTTGTCATTTTCGTTGATCTTTTCTTCATAATGCAAGATGACGGATATGTATTGATTTGGTAACTGCTTGCTTTTGAGTAGTTCGGCTAAAAATACGAAAAACATATATCAAAAAAGACAAATATCAATATCAGGGTGAATTTGAAATATTAATATGAAAATTAATGATTACCTTAAAGGTAACACTTTTAATCTGATTTAAAACGTTTGACAGGCAATCCCGTAACAAGAATTCGATGTCCTTCATCAAACTGGGTCGAACTCGCTCCATTTCATCAACACGAATCCTGTGAACCGATTTAAAAGCATCTTCAAATACCTTTTGAGTAATACTCATTACATCTGGTAACTAAAAATTAAAAGTCAGCTCCAAGAATAATGAAATTAAGAATAATTTGTCAAGAAACAAAATTAGTTAGCTACATCACAAAACTGCTGAAGATTTTGACTTACGTTCAATCTGCTCAAAGATACTTTTGAGTTCGAGCATCCATTTCTAAGTAATAGAGTTGATTTGGCCACGCGTCTCTAATACAAAAAAACTGTGAAATTATTGATGCCCAAGCTTATTAAAATGCCATCTAGAAGAAAGTATACTTACAAACTCTTTCTTTGTTTTTTCGGTTTGCGCCATGCATTCCCGTATGTTGCTTTGTAGGTAAGCCAATACTTTATCGTTCTGCGTGTTGGTATTTTTAGAGTATGTGGAATATACAGTTTCAATTGATACCAGAATAGTTATAACAACTAAACGGAAGGGAGATGTTAAGGAAAGCAAATGATTACAAGTAAATCTTACTGTTTCTATGTTAAGAAATGTTGCTCACCAATAACTTTCAGTAGATTTGCCATTATCTTGAATTTCAAGATTGTTCTATGCGGTGTCTATGTCCAGATACAAATTTTTCCAACTTTGTCAAGTGAATTATCATGCTCATGCTATGGGTTTTTATACTCGTCACGATGTAATAGATTTGAACATTTAAAAGACATTCAAGGAAAACTATTTTACTAAGTTGGTCCTTTTAAGGGCCATTTGTTTGATGAGTTTGAAAGTGTTGAGTCAGTTGTTGCTTTATTTTCGTCTGTTCCTCCCTATTCGATATTGCTGATTAATTTTTGGACCACTTTATTATTTTTCTGAGAACGGTTCTTATTATGTATTTTTAGCTTTAGTCCACCATTATGCATCTTTTACTCTGCTGTGAATGTTGCCATGAAACAATGGGTATTGGAAAACGATCCATTCCATTTGGTTTCTTTTCCTATTTTCTGTGAGGATTCTCGTCAATTTCAAAGAAGACACCTGACGTTTACTGAATTAGTCAACAGATCGAAATTTGTCGTTTTGGTGTATTATTTTATTAAGATAGAAATACGGCAAATAGATATATTGGTGTGTATTAATATGTATTATGTGTTATATGTTCTTGGAAAAGCTTCTCTAAATGACAATTGTCTTTTGACTTTTCGAATAGAAGCGTTATCTAGTATTGTGATATTATTTGCATGGGTGCATTTTTACATGGATTAAATCTAAGATGACAGAATTTATTTATTGCATCGAACGTCATCTCATTTATTTGTTATTAGTGATATTATTGTATATATAGAAAATAGTGAATAGAAAATAGAAGTTGTAATAGGAAAGGAAACGAATAGTTATCTTTGATGACAAGGAATGTAATTATAATGAATTAATATATAAAAATGAGCGATTAAGAGGTTTTTGACAGTTTCAGAATGATAAACTAACAACTTTTGGCGTTATGCAAGCACTATTTAGCAACTTAATTGGATACTTTACGAACAAAACATGAAAATAATTGTAATTAGAATTAGAGAATAATAACTGAAATAAGATTACCGTTAGGAATGAATTATAAGTGAAGGATTGCATGTTTTTTGAGCTTATAAGTTAGAAACTACTTTTGCAGGGGCATAGGAAGTATATTTGGATTTGGAGAGCAATAGATTTGTCACTGTCCTAGGTGCCAGTTTGTTGTTCGATGTCTTCCTGGTCATTGAGTATTATACAAATCAAAATATCTGACTCTGTTCACGTTAACTAGTTTTCATTCGTTGTTGTAAAATTTATCTGCTTTTAAATTTTTTCTTCATCTCTAAGAATCGCCTTCAATATTTCGTTGTTTTTGGAATAACGGCAACAACCGGCTTCTTCGTTAAGTGCAATGCAGCAATAATCCATTTTGGACGGAATTGAAAGTATGAATATCCTTGATTCTAGATTATAATAACAAGAACTATTAATTCACTATAAATTTTGCTAAAACACCAAGGAGTGTACATTTCTTTTCCCGATTTCCCAGGCATTTATATGGGATAATCTTAAGTTTCTAAAGTCAAGGTCTAGATACCTGTTAAGATGAAAATAACAAAAAATATATGTATCAGTGTGAGTAACTAAAATTTGGTATAAATATGTAAGATATAATTCTAAACCATAGATTAAAAACATCCCCTGCGAAGAGAATTTGTATGATGTAGCGCCTTTAAATGATTATAATTGGAAACCAAACATTTAGAATTTTGCAATCTGATTCCTTTGGTGTTATTATTTCTCTAAATTAAAGTGCAGTACCAAGTAATAAAATATATAAAGTTTTTACGTATCATAAATTGAAATCTTCTTTTAATTTTCATAAACAGAAGATATTTGAGTGAAAATCTGTAATCAAGAAGTCTCTATGAGCATTCCGGGAATGATATATTGATAGCTATTGACAAACTTCTTACCAAACACAGTAGTTGAAGAGATTGACAGAATGGGAGTATAGATAAAGGTTAAAAGAAAGATTTTAATTCATTCATTCTGGTTTGTAATGAATGATTTTCGGTTTTTGAAGATTTTTTAATTTATGTGGATTCTTAATAAATAGAAACTGTCAAGAACTTCAAGAAACAAATGCTTAAGAATTTGAGCTATCAACGGAAGGAAATATAAATGAATATGATTACTGTTTATCGACCCAAACTGTAATGGAAGTTTCCAGTAAAATATTTCTTCCATAAAATGACACTCTGCATGATAGATTACTTTTATTTACATCCTTAGGAAGACATCTTCTATTACATCTTTGCGAAGAAATCTTTCATTACAGCATTACGAAGACATCCTTTATCAACTAAATTAGGAAGACCGAAGCTTAATTTTCTTACTTATGTGTCTTAAGTAATCAAACCTATACTATGTTTATTTGCGCTATATTATCTTATATTATATTGTATATATATATATTATATTATATATTATCAGGTATTGTAGTATGTATGTTTGATTTCTATGATTTATAATACATATACTTTTTTTATACAAAGGGCCTATTTGGAATTAATAGGAAAGTTTGGAATTCTGAAGGTCCCAATAACAATAAGTATTTTGACATTTGCCAGTTTGGAGATATCTTGGAAAAGAGAAATCCTTTTTCTGATCTGCTTTGCATCAGTTTACATACACTTACGTTTCACTTACATTTCAGTTTTTTACGTCAAGTACTGGAGCCTTATTAATTTAATCATTAATAAACTTTTATTGCAAATATACCAATCCAAATACAGGAATTCCAAGATTTACTATCTTTATTTATTCTTTATTCCTTAGGATTACATGAAAATTTAAATATAAAACATTTGAAGAATTATAAAATTAGCAATAGACGTACTGCGTCAAGTTGAAGTCATAAATAAACAAAACTTTATTCTTAAATAGTATTTAAAATAGCGCTACAAATTTAAGTAGTGAGCATTTAGAAAAGAAGTTCAAAAAATATCAGGTATTTTGGAAGAAAATATCTCTTATGTTATTCGTATTAATGACTTCTAAGTATTTCGGATAATCTGGTGCTCATTGATTCATTTCCTTCTCTTTGGAACTCGGAAGTTTTTTCAATAAAGTTCGAATTTGTGTTTCCTTATTTCTGCTTTACATTTAACGAATGGTTCAACATTAAAACTAAATAAAAGTATCTGACTTAGATAAATGCAGATCTTTCAGAATTACAGACCTTACCATAAATTCCTCAAGTCTGAAAAATAAAAATGTAAAATTTGTAATGATCGCGACTTTTTAAGCTGCTGATATCAGCAGAAAATCTACGTTTTTGAGGTGTTTAATGACATTTGTGCTAAAGCTGGTAATCCCCGCAAATGAGCATAAATATAAGCATGATTTCTATACGCGTTGATCTAATATTAAAATTTATTCTACATCTGTTAATATCCGTGTTAACTATTACAATATATGTCGAAGTTTTGTCCAGCAACATGTTTTGATTTTTAACTCTTCTCAATAGCAACAGTTTCGCCATAATACCTTCATAGTTCGTAATTTTGACAAATTTAAATGATAGACCAGGTTTTATCTTGTGATTCAATAGAATAGCTGTTAAGCATTCCTTTTCAACGTCTTTCAACTTGTTCTTGCACTGCAAATCTTCATTTTTAGCGAAATTACACTTTCTGAATTTGAACGTGTTAACGTGAGGTCTTCGAAAGCACAAAGAGTCCGAAAAACTTGTAGAGATTCAAAAACTGGGAACAATCCGAACAGTTGACTGTGAAAAATTGATAGCCATTGAACGTCAACAATGCGAAAAGTGCGAAGGACACAGAAGGACATTAAATACTTTGCAGTGGAGGGAAGAGAAATATGAATGTGAACCATCCTCAAAGAATAAAGCGAATATTCATTCAAACATAAGTGTCTGTTAACTAAACTACAAGAATAATCCAAAGATGTACAATCACTAAGAAGGACTAATAAGAATAAGGATGCTGTTATTGCGAATTTAGTAAATGATGAATGTATAAATCTTAATCCTGATATTTACAACATCTGTTCAACTATTGTGGATAATACAGATGAAAAATGTTTTGATCCAGATTCCCCACAAGTTTTGCTTTGGAAGCAACAAAAGCAACAAGCATCATACACAAACAATAAGAGTATGAGATGGCATCCAGTTATGGTCAGGTGGTGCATGTCAATATTTCTGAAATCACCAGGTGCATATGAACAGTTAAGAAAATCAGATTTTCTGTATCTACCTCATCGTACCACCTTAGAAAAATATAGCAACTTTACAGAACCACAATGTGGAATCAATCCTGATGTTTATTAAAGCACTCATCAATGAAACGAAAGATTTTGATAATCATGAGCGTCATGTGGGCATTTTGTACGATGAAATGAAGATTAAAAGTGGTTTGGTCTTCAACAAACACACCGGCCAGCTAGTTGGCTTTTGTGATCTTGGAACCCTCAACAATGAGCTGCAGGAATTTAGAGTGAGAGTTGAGGAGAATCTTGAGCATAAGCCTGTTGCAACTCATGTGATGACATTCATGATTAGAGCACTGTTCAAGCATTTGGAATACCCTTTCGCATTTTATGCAGGTGAAGGTTTCACAAGTGACCAACTGTATCCATGTGTTTGGGAATGTGTTAAAATACTGGAAAGTATAAATTTGAAAGTCTGTTTTTTTGTTAGTGATGGAGCATCTCCAAATAGACGTTTCTATCGTTTACATAAGAGATTAGATGGTGCTAATGTTTCAAATGATGGTGTAGTGTACTGGACGATGAATAGATTTGCACCATCAAGGAAAATTTATTTCATATGTGATGTTCCTCATTTGATGAAAACCAGCAGAAACAAGTGCTTGGTAATTACAGCTTGCATTTCATTTACAATTCATTTTTTTAGTCATTTGACCCTCCCCCACTTCTATTATTTTTTTTATTTTTTTTGTGTACTAGTGGCTGAAAGATGAATTTTTACGATTCATTAATGAATGGAAGGATGCATCTGATCAAGTTCCAAATTTGCCGAAGAATGAAAGAAACGCATTGTGTTTAAGTCTTCAAACTTTAGAAGGATTAAGAATTACTGGTAAGTTCATTATGAACCAAACTTACTTGACTTCGACTTTAGTCTGACCCTGTAAAACCTGGAACAATGATTATGAACAATGAAATTTGTGCTGACAAGAAAAATATTTAAATCTGATAAAAAATACGTAGAAATCATTGTAATCTAAACGAGAAGTAATTCAAGTTTAATAAAAACTTCACCAGGAGTAGCATAAATACCTGCCCACTCTAGTGGGTTGGTTAAATTAGAGGACATGAATTATAACACAAATTGTTCTTTGTAAAGAAAATTGTTAAATGCATTTTAACGTATTTAAATAGCGTTATTTTTAATTTTTAGTTCATTCCTTCGTTGACTTAATACCGCAGCTCAAGATTATGGACGAAATGAGCGAAAGATCCAGGTTATGAAGTCTGGAATGATAAAAGTGATGAGTGGAAATACACGTGGCAGAACACAAAACCAAGCTATCGATATTCATGATACAACATTGCCACCAATGAAAAAGAAAAATTGACTATGTATATATCAAGATCAATGTTTTTTTCAAATGCAGTGTTAGTATATAATAATTCGAATCGCCAAATTGCTCTTCCCAAATTCAAAACTCTCAGCATTGTAACAAATTTGAGACTAAGGCTGTGTTTTCTTTCCCCTGATTTTACTGGGTTGTGGAATAGAAGCCTTCTCCTTAAACCTCGTTCATCGTTTGAAGGCAAGAACGAATTGGAGGGTTATCAGGGTTGACATTATTTGATTAATTGAACAGATTTTGATTTAAACGGCCAATTGTGAAAATATGGAAAACCCGATCGAATTCTCTGTTAACATAATTCAATTTGTAGTAAAAAATACATTCCGTTTAATTAATAATGGACATCGCAAGTTAGATAAGATCAAGATAAGCAGGAGTCTCCCCATGCTTCTTTTCCTTTGCAAGTGTCAACTTTCATGTTTCTTGTTTGCGCATGTACTTAATGTTGTTCCGTGGATAATTCGCCGCATAAATTTAATGGTGGGATGAGCCACGAATCATGTGATCATATGATTAACCAACAAAATTATTAGTGGACATAGCCAACCCTTACGCTCACTGGACCCAGACAAAGTTAACAAGGTTCACTCTACTTACTAATCGATGGTTAGAAATCGTTAAGCCGAATCTCCACTAGGCGGAAAATGTCGCGGCGCGAGATTTTTCCCTGTTCGACACATGCGCAGTAGCCACTAATGTTATGTAAGTCGCGGAGGAAAATGTAGATGCTACGAAGAGAAACCATTTCTACATTTCGCTGCAGCGATAAAAACTGCCCGCTGCGACATTTTCCGCGTAGTGGAGATTCGCCTTTAGATCATTAAATGGTTACGAATTTTTTTGGGAAAAACGAATAAAAATGAGAAAATTTTCCAAATAATTGACCCTTTGCGAAATGATCATGATTACGTTAGAATTTCTTCAATTCCTCGGAAATCTAGACACTAACAACTGCTTACATTGCCAGGGATCAAATCTTGTGTACTCAATGTTTACATTGCTGGAATATCTCAGGAACTTAGGAACAATGAAAAAAGAAAACACTCTCCGAATCATCCAAAACAATGGGGAAACTGAAAAGTGAAGCTGTTTATTAGTTTTTATCTTACAAGATTGAAAGTATACCAGCATACAAATTTGTATCAAAAATGAAACAGAAATACAATAAAAAATAAATTTTTTATAGAGACTTTCTCTTACAATAAAAAATGGTTAACTCATACCATCATTATGGTCCATGCTGCAAAGTTGAAAAATCTTGGGAAAAGTCAGTGGAAAGTTTTTTGTTGGTAATGATTTTTATAAATTTAAATGAAATCAAGGCCATCTCCCATAGCATAAATATAGAAAACATGAAGTCACCTATATTTGTAGAATATTATATAGAATCTTATATAATTTTCACAAATAACGCTAATCTTTTTTGCTACACGTTGAACTTGGGATAGACTTTCTCATTGCAGGCATTGCTTTAATGTCAATTTTAGTCTTGGATGTCTTGTTTTCTGATTGCTTCATCTTTCACCCATGCTTTCACGAAAGCATTTCCTCGAATTGATATCCATTTATGGAAAACCATTGCTCTCAACTTATCACATAGTTCTTTATTTTCAACTTCTCGGGTGGTATTTGTCCATGAAGAAATCACAAAGTTATTTAGTTCCAGTTTCTTAAAAATGATGTCACGTAGATTTTAATTTGCATACCATCAGTGATGTGTTCTACGTATGAAGATGTAAAATTCATCATTTACAATGAAAAGACCTCCTCTGTTGACTTTCTCCACCCATTCTTTCGTATAATCTAAAAACGACTCAACTTTGGCGTTGGGATCTGTGCTGCTCCATTTGCACAGCAATGACAGGATTGCTTTTACGGAGAGTGTTTGTTTCTGCTTCAGAAGTTGTTTTTTGATTGAATATGGGATATACCCAGCAACATATCTTAGAGTTTTTTCCTCAATTGGTGTTAACTTTAAGTGACTCACTTCTACAAAATGTTCCTTTGCCATATGTTTGTTTCTTTCATTTAAAATCAACTTAAAAAAAAGTCCCAAACAAACTGGAATAAAATAATCACATGATCTAACTCATTGTTTTCATTCATTGAAAACTTTAATGCTTTCCAGGAATTTACAATATGCGTATTCAAGCTACTTGTATGGAATTTTGAAAACATCTGTTCTTTTGTCATACAAAATTCTTCAACGATGATTAGTTGATGTTCCATCAGCACCTTCGCAAATTGAGTAACGTTAGTGGAATGAAATTCTGCAAGTAATTTTCTACTCAAGTTAATGCAGTCTGTACCAGGTTTTGCAAATGAAAATATTTCATAGCTTTCAGCTGCCTGTAACGATTCTTTATAAAATTCAGTTTCTTTCGAAGATATGAACAATTTAAGGTCCCAGTTTAGCGATAAATAATCCTTCTCCTTCAACTTTGATGTTACTAAAAGAAAACAACAGATTCACAGAGTATATAATCAGACAATGAAGCATGATAAAAAAGAAAAAACCTCATCTTGTGGAGGGTGGATGATGGGGGTGGGGGTTGGGGGCACCATGTATCATTAGTGGATCATGAACTTTTGAAGTATAGGAATATAGTTAAATTATAAAACAAAAATGTACAACAAACCCATTTTGATGACACAGAGTAACTGAATATAATATAATATTGAAATTATGTTATTTATATATAGCTACATGATGCACTCCTCCACAAATGCTGTTTTCTTGCTTTTCTTACACTTTTCCGAGTGCTTCTCGTAAAAGCCACGAGTCTTATATTTCTTCCCACATGTTTTACAGGTATGCTTGAAGGTAGATAAGGCTTTATTTTCTGTGTGTTCATCAGCTACATTTAGAACTTTGATCACATCATCGTCTCCAGCGAAAACCACTGATGGAATTTTTGAGGATACTATATTCTCATTCAAATCAGCTACATCAACATCAAAATCAACAAGAACAATTTCTTCATTATCTAAAATCGCCACAGTGGCGATTTTATCGACTAAAACTTCGATATCTTCGTCAAAATCGAGATCTTCTAGTTGTAATTAATCAATACATTTTTCACTGCTACTAGTCGCAATGTTGAATATTATAATTCGGTACTCTTGCCTGCACGTCTTTACAAAAATCTACAGGCAATCTCATTCACCGAGCTCAAACAATTCAAATACGCTCTGATTGGTTTAACACTCGAGAAAATCTTTTGTTTTAGAGCAACGCGCAAAATTCAAAAGATAACAAGGTTGATAACAATAGGTGAATAATCGTTCACTATCCATCTCCTTTACACATCCTTGATGAAACAGATAATTTCTTGTTTAATGCAACGTCAGAGAGAGAGTTCACTCGTTCACTCTCTCGGTCGACACCACTTTTGTTGAATTCGTTAGACGCTGATATCGTAAAATGATCGTTAAAATGATCGTTTTCCTTTTCCATGGTTACAAGCTTTTGCATACATTGTTGTCCTTGTCGTGCTACTTCGGCTGATTGAAGTTTTTGATAATGTATTCTAGCTACTTGTGACTTATGGTTTTGTTCACGTGATAAAGCAGCTTGCTCACGCACATTAAGTTTAGCCATGCTCTCCGTTTCGATAATCTGCCTATATCGTGTTGGGTTTATGTACTTTCCAATAGCCTGGAAAACAATTCTTCCAAAAATCTCACTTAATTGTTTCAACTGGGTCCTATTCTTTGTTATTAAAAGATATTCACAAATGGGATTAAGTCTAGTTCGAATACAAGCTATATATCCATTCAAAATATCAACAACCCTTTTTGAAATAATGAGAGTGTCAAATGCATATTTATAATTTGTCTAGAATTTAGTTTGATCGATAATACCACCTTCGTTTCCAACCCCACGTACCATCATAACGGTTAAATACTGGTATGTCATTGGTCGACTTGCTTTCTCCATTAAGAATAATACAGCTACGAAAAACGAAGTGCAAAACGACAAATCGTGAGCTGGAATGACTGCAGTCGCATTACTGGCGTTAATCAATATCTGTGAAAATTTGTCCGCATGAAAAGGAATAACACTTACCCAACCAAACTTCCATTTTTAATTGCAAGCGTGCGGGCATTGACAGACCGAAACAAATAGGTCTGCAAAAAATGTTTTAGGGTTTTCCACTAACATTCGGCATTATACACCCATGTGTTGTTTTAATAACAAATGTATTAAAGGCATCATATTGACTAACAAACTACGGAACTAAGATGTCTTTTATAATTTGTTGAATTTCAGTGGAAAACAGAACAGTAAAGACCGTTTACGACATAAAATACAAAGACTCTTTTATCTTTTAATAGATGATTATCAATTCATAAACCTTAAATGTCCCGAGTGTCCCTCAAAATGTGTTCCTTTTGAAAGGAACTTTTGTAAAAAGGACCACCTACAAATAACATAAATTTATGTTCCAATGCTTTTAAATTTTACTTTTACAAAAGAACAAAAAATTTATGTTACGTTATATAACTAGTAGTTATTCCACTGTCCTAAATATTTCTATATTTCATTGTTGTTTTATCCAACTTAGTATTTTAATTGAAATTCGATGGTAGAAAATTCATTTTACAAACATATTTTTAAAAACAATTGTTGTAGAAATGCTCGTTAAATTACAGAATATGAGCTTTCCAGATTACGTTTCTATTGTTAATAGCAATGGATAAACAATAATTTAGCTCAACTGGCACACAGCTTTGATATTTATGGTATATCAAAAATTAGTAATCACATATGCGTAGTGAAGAAAACATTGATTCATTAATTACAACACTAAGCAACTTGTCTGCTTTGTATATTTTCATTCATGTATATAGGTGACTGATGTTTCTCATGTGAAAGCATCTTGGGGAAAACCAAAACATACTAATTTTATAGAAGTTCCAGTCATTAAAATCAAAAAACGTATTCAAAATACAAGCTTTAGTGTCATACATTAATAGTAAAGTACTTTACCCAACTTATATGCTAAATTTATTACTAACATAAAACTAATGAAAAAGTTACATTTAAAGTCTGTCCAACTCTTTGTTTAAAAGGAAGACGAATGTTGAAATATCACGAAAAACGAGATATTTCTGACTCTCGTCCATCATCTTTGTCATTTTCGTTGATCTTTTCTTCATAATGCAAGATGACGGATATGTATTGATTTGGTAACTGCTTGCTTTTGAGTAGTTCGGCTAAAAATACGAAAAACATATATCAAAAAAGACAAATATCAATATCAGGGTGAATTTGAAATATTAATATGAAAATTAATGATTACCTTAAAGGTAACACTTTTAATCTGATTTAAAACGTTTGACAGGCAATCCCGTAACAAGAATTCGATGTCCTTCATCAAACTGGGTCGAACTCGCTCCATTTCATCAACACGAATCCTGTGAACCGATTTAAAAGCATCTTCAAATACCTTTTGAGTAATACTCATTACATCTGGTAACTAAAAATTAAAAGTCAGCTCCAAGAATAATGAAATTAAGAATAATTTGTCAAGAAACAAAATTAGTTAGCTACATCACAAAACTGCTGAAGATTTTGACTTACGTTCAATCTGCTCAAAGATACTTTTGAGTTTGAGCATCCATTTCTAAGTAATAGAGTTGATTTGGCCACGCGTCTCTAATACAAAAAAACTGTGAAATTATTGATGCCCAAGCTTATTAAAATGCCATCTAGAAGAAAGTATACTTACAAACTCTTTCTTTGTTTTTTCGGTTTGCGCCATGCATTCCCGTATGTTGCTTTGTAGGTAAGCCAATACTTTATCGTTCTGCGTGTTGGTATTTTTAGAGTATGTGGAATATACAGTTTCAATTGATACCAGAATAGTTATAACAACTAAACGGAAGGGAGATGTTAAGGAAAGCAAATGATTACAAGTAAATCTTACTGTTTCTATGTTAAGAAATGTTGCTCACCAATAACTTTCAGTAGATTTGCCATTATCTTGAATTTCAAGATTGTTCTATGCGGTGTCTATGTCCAGATACAAATTTTTCCAACTTTGTCAAGTGAATTATCATGCTCATGCTATGGGTTTTTATACTCGTCACGATGTAATAGATTTGAACATTTAAAAGACATTCAAGGAAAACTATTTTACTAAGTTGGTCCTTTTAAGGGCCATTTGTTTGATGAGTTTGAAAGTGTTGAGTCAGTTGTTGCTTTATTTTCGTCTGTTCCTCCCTATTCGATATTGCTGATTAATTTTTGGACCACTTTATTATTTTTCTGAGAACGGTTCTTATTATGTATTTTTAGCTTTAGTCCACCATTATGCATCTTTTACTCTGCTATGAATGTTGCCATGAAACAATGGGTATTGGAAAACGATCCATTCCATTTGGTTTCTTTTCCTATTTTCTGCGAGGATTCTCGTCAATTTCAAAGAAGACCCCTGACGTTTACTGAATTAGTTAACAGATCGAAATTTGTCGTTTTGGTGTATTATTTTATTAAGATAGAAATACGGCAAATAGATATATTGGTGTGTATTAATATGTATTATGTGTTATATGTTCTTGGAAAAGCTTCTCTAAATGACAATTGTCTTTTGACTTTTCGAATAGAAGCGTTATCTAGTATTGTGATATTATTTGCATGGGTGCATTTTTACATGGATTAAATCTAAGATGACAGAATTTATTTATTGCATCGAACGTCATCTCATTTATTTGTTATTAGTGATATTATTGTATATATAGAAAATAGTGAATAGAAAATAGAAGTTGTAATAGGAAAGGAAACGAATAGTTATCTTTGATGACAAGGAATGTAATTATAATGATTTAATATATAAAAATGAGCGATTAAGAGGTTTTTGGCAGTTTCAGAATGATAAACTAACAACTTTTGGCATGTTGCAAGCACTATTTTGCAAATTAATTGGATATTTTACTAACAAAACATGAAAATGGCACCTAGGACATTTGTTACAAAGGGTCTAAATTAGTAAGACCGAAGCTTAATTTTCTTACTTGTTTGACTTAACTAATCAAACCTATAATATATTTATTTGCGCTATATTATCTTATATTATATTGTATATATATATTATATTATATATTATCAGGTATTTTAGTATGTATGTTTGATTTCTATGATTTATAATATAGATACTTTTTTCATACAAAGGGCCTATTTGGAATTAATAGGAAAGTTTGGAATTCTGAAGGTCCCAATAACAATAAGTATTTTGACATTTGCCAGTTTGGAGATATCTTGGAAAAGAGAAATCCTTTTTCTGATTTGCTTTGCATCAGTTTACATACACTTACGTTTCACTTACGTTTCAGTTTTTTACGTCAAGTACTGGAGCCTTATTAATTTAATCATTAATAAACTTTTATTGCAAATATACCAATCCAAATACAGGAATTCCAAGATTTACTATCTTTATTTATTCTTTATTCCTTAGGATTACATGAAAATTTAAATATAAAACATTTGAAGAATTATAAAATTAGCAATAGACGTACTGCGTCAAGTTGAAGTCATAAATAAACAAAACTTTATTCTTAAATAGTATTTAAAATAGCGCTACAAATTTAAGTAGTGAGCATTTAGAAAAGAAGTTCAAAAAATATCAGGTATTTTGGAAGAAAATATCTCTTATGTCATTCGTATTAATGACTTCTAAGTATTTCGGATAATCTGGTGCTCATTGATTCATTTCCTTCTCTTTGGAACTCGGAAGTTTTTTCAATAAAGTTCGAATTTGTGTTTCCTTATTTCTGCTTTACATTTAACGAATGGTTCAACATTAAAACTAAATAAAAGTATCTGACTTAGATAAATGCAGATCTTTCAGAATTACAGACCTTACCATAAATTCCTCAAGTCTGAAAAATAAAAATGTAAAATTTGTAATGATCGCGACTTTTTAAGCTGCTGATATCAGCAGAAAATCTACGTTTTTGAGGTGTTTAATGACATTTGTGCTAAAGCTGGTAATCCCCGCAAATGAGCATAAATATAAGCATGATTTCTATACGCGTTGATCTAATATTAAAATTTATTCTACATCTGTTAATATCCGTGTTAACTATTACAATATATGTCGAAGTTTTGTCCAGCAACATGTTTTGATTTTTAACTCTTCTCAATAGCAACAGTTTCGCCATAATACCTTCATAGTTCGTAATTTTGACAAATTTAAATGATAGACCAGGTTTTATCTTGTGATTCAATAGAATAGCTGTTAAGCATTCCTTTTCAACGTCTTTCAACTTGTTCTTGCACTGCAAATCTTCATTTTTAGCGAAATTACACTTTCTGAATTTGAACGTGTTAACGTGAGGTCTTTGAAAGCACAAAGAGTCCGAAAAACTTGTAGAGATTCAAAAACTGGGAACAATCCGTACAGTTGACTGTGAAAAATTGATAGCCATTGAACGTCAACAATGCGAAAAGTGCGAAGGACACAGAAGGACATTAAATACTTTGCAGTGGAGGGAAGAGAAATATGAATGTGAACCATCCTCAAAGAATAAAGCGAATATTCATTCAAACATAAGTGTCTGTTAACTAAACTACAAGAATTATCCAAAGATGTACAATCACTAAGAAGGACTAATAAGAATAAGGATGCTGTTATTGCGAATTTAGTAAATGATGAATGTATAAATCTTAATCCTGATATTTACAACATCTGTTCAACTATTGTGGATAATACAGATGAAAAATGTTTTGATCCAGATTCCCCACAAGTTTTGCTTTGGAAGCAACAAAAGCAACAAGCATCATACACAAACAATAAGAGTATGAGATGGCATCCAGTTATGGTCAGGTGGTGCATGTCAATATTTCTGAAATCACCAGGTGCATATGAACAGTTAAGAAAATCAGATTTTCTGTATCTACCTCATCGTACCACCTTAGAAAAATATAGCAACTTTACAGAACCACAATGTGGAATCAATCCTGATGTTTATTAAAGCACTCATCAATGAAACGAAAGATTTTGATAATCATGAGCGTCATGTGGGCATTTTGTACGATGAAATGAAGATTAAAAGTGGTTTGGTCTTCAACAAACACACCGGCCAGCTAGTTGGCTTTTGTGATCTTGGAACCCTCAACAATGAGCTGCAGGAATTTAGAGTGAGAGTTGAGGAGAATCTTGAGCATAAGCCTGTTGCAACTCATGTGATGACATTCATGATTAGAGCACTGTTCAAGCATTTGGAATACCCTTTCGCATTTTATGCAGGTGAAGGTTTCACAAGTGACCAACTGTATCCATGTGTTTGGGAATGTGTTAAAATACTGGAAAGTATAAATTTGAAAGTCTGTTTTTTTGTTAGTGATGGAGCATCTCCAAATAGACGTTTCTATCGTTTACATAAGAGATTAGATGGTGCTAATGTTTCAAATGATGGTGTAGTGTACTGGACGATGAATAGATTTGCACCATCAAGGAAAATTTATTTCATATGTGATGTTCCTCATTTGATGAAAACCAGCAGAAACAATTTCGCAAATTCTCATGCTCATATGAATACAAGAAATCTGATGGTAAGTAACTATATAATTCTTTATTTCAATTTTGAAGAGTTTTTTTTCATCTCATGATAAAAATTACGTTTTACTACTTATCGTGTCTCCCTTGATGATGGTTGCAATATTTAAAGTTGTTTGGAGTTATCTTTTATTATTTTTAGTATGATGGGAAACAGATAAGTTGGCAGCATATTATTTCACTGTTAGCAATGGATGTTGGACCAAGGCGAGTGGCTTTGGGATTTCACCAAACAAAACTGACTAGTGACCATGTATATTTAACGCCAAGGTCTCAGATGAATGTCTCATTGGCTGTGCAAGTAAGTTGAACTTTCCTTAATTAGTTTTAGAATATTTTAGTTCAAAACATTTTGTCAAAAAGCATTGTTTATTCTCTCCAAACTATACCCAATTTAGGTCCTGAGTAATTCTGTTTATCTGGCGCTGGAAGCACAAGGCTTACCAAACACTTTATCAACGAGGAAATTTGTGCATATGTTCAACCGTTTATTTGATTGCTTGAATGTTCGATCAAAATATGATGGTCAGAAGAGTAGGAACATGGACTTGAACCCATATGATTCACCCAATGATCCTCAACTTGAGGTAAGTAATCTATTTTGTATTATCTTTGTTGTGTCCATGAGGTTTTTCAGGTATTTTTTGGTATCACCTTGTCTCACTGTTAAATTTAAATTTTACTTTCACTATCGATTCTGTGATCTTTTTATCCTTTTATTATGTGCAGGGTGTAAATTACTAGTTTTGCATGTATGACCTTTATTTCATCAGCTCGTGTCAATTTATATGAAAACTGTATTCAAAAATTTTGAAAAACTGTACCCCCTCCCATAAGTGCTTGGTAATTACAGCTTGCATTTCATTTACAATTCATTTTTTTAGTCATTTGACCCTCCCCCACTTCTATTATTTTTTTTATTTTTTTTGTGTACTAGTGGCTGAAAGATGAATTTTTACGATTCATTAATGAATGGAAGGATGCATCTGATCAAGTTCCAAATTTGCCGTAGAATGAAAGAAACGCATTGTGTTTAAGTCTTCAAACTTTAGAAGGATTAAGAATTACTGGTAAGTTCATTATGAACCAAACTTACTTGACTTCGACTTTAGTCTGACCCTGTAAAACCTGGAACAATGATTATGAACAATGAAATTTGTGCTGACAAGAAAAATATTTAAATCTGATAAAAAATACGTAGAAATCATTGTAATCTAAACGAGAAGTAATTCAAGTTTAATAAAAACTTCACCAGGAGTAGCATAAATACCTGACCACTCTAGTGGGTTGGTTAAATTAGAGGACATGAATTATAACACAAATTGTTCTTTGTAAAGAAAATTGTTAAATGCATTTTAACGTATTTAAATAGCGTTATTTTTAATTTTTAGTTCATTCCTTCGTTGACTTAATACCGCAGCTCTTGGCTAATACTGGAGTTTCTTACGTACTCTCTGACAAGCTGAATCAAGATCGATTAGAAGAACATTTTGGGCTTCAACGAGCTCGAGGTGGTGCAAATGATACTCCATCCTTGGAAGATTATGGACGAAATGAGCGAAAGATCCAGGTTATGAAGTCTGGAATGATAAAAGTGATGAGTGGAAATACACGTGGCAGAACACAAAACCAAGCTATCGATATTCATGATACAACATTGCCACCAATGAAAAAGAAAAATTGACTATGTATATATCAAGATCAATGTTTTTTTCAAATGCAGTGTTAGTATATAATAATTCGAATCGCCAAATTGCTCTTCCCAAATTCAAAACTCTCAGCATTGTAACAAATTTGAGACTAAGGCTGTGTTTTCTTTCCCCTGATTTTACTGGGTTGTGGAATAGAAGCCTTCTCCTTAAACCTCGTTCATCGTTTGAAGGCAAGAACGAATTGGAGGGTTATCAGGGTTGACATTATTTGATTAATTGAACAGATTTTGATTTAAACGGCCAATTGTGAAAATATGGAAAACCCGATCGAATTCTCTGTTAACATAATTCAATTTGTAGTAAAAAATACATTCCGTTTAATTAATAATGGACATCGCAAGTTAGATAAGATCAAGATAAGCAGGAGTCTCCCCATGCTTCTTTTCCTTTGCAAGTGTCAACTTTCATGTTTCTTGTTTGCGCATGTACTTAATGTTGTTCCGTGGATAATTCGCCGCATAAATTTAATGGTGGGATGAGCCACGAATCATGTGATCATATGATTAACCAACAAAATTATTAGTGGACATAGCCAACCCTTACGCTCACTGGACCCAGACAAAGTTAACAAGGTTCACTCTACTTACTAATCGATGGTTAGAAATCGTTAAGCCGAATCTCCACTAGGCGGAAAATGTCGCGGCGCGAGATTTTTCCCTGTTCGACACATGCGCAGTAGCCACTAATGTTATGTAAGTCGCGGAGGAAAATGTAGATGCTACGAAGAGAAACCATTTCTACATTTCGCTGCAGCGATAAAAACTGCCCGCTGCGACATTTTCCGCGTAGTGGAGATTCGCCTTTAGATCATTAAATGGTTACGAATTTTTTTGGGAAAAACGAATAAAAATGAGAAAATTTTCCAAATAATTGACCCTTTGCGAAATGATCATGATTACGTTAGAATTTCTTCAATTCCTCGGAAATCTAGACACTAACAACTGCTTACATTGCCAGGGATCAAATCTTGTGTACTCAATGTTTACATTGCTGGAATATCTCAGGAACTTAGGAACAATGAAAAAAGAAAACACTCTCCGAATCATCCAAAACAATGGGGAAACTGAAAAGTGAAGCTGTTTATTAGTTTTTATCTTACAAGATTGAAAGTATACCAGCATACAAATTTGTATCAAAAATGAAACAGAAATACAATAAAAAATAAATTTTTTATAGAGACTTTCTCTTACAATAAAAAATGGTTAACTCATACCATCATTATGGTCCATGCTGCAAAGTTGAAAAATCTTGGGAAAAGTCAGTGGAAAGTTTTTTGTTGGTAATGATTTTTATAAATTTAAATGAAATCAAGGCCATCTCCCATAGCATAAATATAGAAAACATGAAGTCACCTATATTTGTAGAATATTATATAGAATCTTATATAATTTTCACAAATAACGCTAATCTTTTTTGCTACACGTTGAACTTGGGATAGACTTTCTCATTGCAGGCATTGCTTTAATGTCAATTTTAGTCTTGGATGTCTTGTTTTCTGATTGCTTCATCTTTCACCCATGCTTTCACGAAAGCATTTCCTCGAATTGATATCCATTTATGGAAAACCATTGCTCTCAACTTATCACATAGTTCTTTATTTTCAACTTCTCGGGTGGTATTTGTCCATGAAGAAATCACAAAGTTATTTAGTTCCAGTTTCTTAAAAATGATGTCACGTAGATTTTAATTTGCATACCATCAGTGATGTGTTCTACGTATGAAGATGTAAAATTCATCATTTACAATGAAAAGACCTCCTCTGTTGACTTTCTCCACCCATTCTTTCGTATAATCTAAAAACGACTCAACTTTGGCGTTGGGATCTGTGCTGCTCCATTTGCACAGCAATGACAGGATTGCTTTTACGGAGAGTGTTTGTTTCTGCTTCAGAAGTTGTTTTTTGATTGAATATGGGATATACCCAGCAACATATCTTAGAGTTTTTTCCTCAATTGGTGTTAACTTTAAGTGACTCACTTCTACAAAATGTTCCTTTGCCATATGTTTGTTTCTTTCATTTAAAATCAACTTAAAAAAAAGTCCCAAACAAACTGGAATAAAATAATCACATGATCTAACTCATTGTTTTCATTCATTGAAAACTTTAATGCTTTCCAGGAATTTACAATATGCGTATTCAAGCTACTTGTATGGAATTTTGAAAACATCTGTTCTTTTGTCATACAAAATTCTTCAACGATGATTAGTTGATGTTCCATCAGCACCTTCGCAAATTGAGTAACGTTAGTGGAATGAAATTCTGCAAGTAATTTTCTACTCAAGTTAATGCAGTCTGTACCAGGTTTTGCAAATGAAAATATTTCATAGCTTTCAGCTGCCTGTAACGATTCTTTATAAAATTCAGTTTCTTTCGAAGATATGAACAATTTAAGGTCCCAGTTTAGCGATAAATAATCTTCTCCTTCAACTTTGATGTTACTAAAAGAAAACAACAGATTCACAGAGTATATAATCAGACAATGAAGCATGATAAAAAAGAAAAAACCTCATCTTGTGGAGGGTGGATGATGGGGGTGGGGGTTGGGGGCACCATGTATCATTAGTGGATCATGAACTTTTGAAGTATAGGAATATAGTTAAATTATAAAACAAAAATGTACAACAAACCCATTTTGATGACACAGAGTAACTGAATATAATATAATATTGAAATTATGTTATTTATATATAGCTACATGATGCACTCCTCCACAAATGCTGTTTTCTTGCTTTTCTTACACTTTTCCGAGTGCTTCTCGTAAAAGCCACGAGTCTTATATTTCTTCCCACATGTTTTACAGGTATGCTTGAAGGTAGATAAGGCTTTATTTTCTGTGTGTTCATCAGCTACATTTAGAACTTTGATCACATCATCGTCTCCAGCGAAAACCACTGATGGAATTTTTGAGGATACTATATTCTCATTCAAATCAGCTACATCAACATCAAAATCAACAAGAACAATTTCTTCATTATCTAAAATCGCCACAGTGGTTATTTTATCGACTAAAACTTCGATATCTTCGTCAAAATCGAGATCTTCTAGTTGTAATTAATCAATACATTTTTCACTGCTACTAGTCGCAATGTTGAATATTATAATTCGGTACTCTTGCCTGCACGTCTTTACAAAAATCTACAGGCAATCTCATTCACCGAGCTCAAACAATTCAAATACGCTCTGATTGGTTTAACACTCGAGAAAATCTTTTGTTTTAGAGCAACGCGCAAAATTCAAAAGATAACAAGGTTGATAACAATAGGTGAATAATCGTTCACTATCCATCTCCTTTACACATCCTTGATGAAACAGATAATTTCTTGTTTAATGCAACGTCAGAGAGAGAGTTCACTCGTTCACTCTCTCGGTCGACACCACTTTTGTTGAATTCGTTAGACGCTGATATCGTAAAATGATCGTTAAAATGATCGTTTTCCTTTTCCATGGTTACAAGCTTTTGCATACATTGTTGTCCTTGTCGTGCTACTTCGGCTGATTGAAGTTTTTGATAATGTATTCTAGCTACTTGTGACTTATGGTTTTGTTCACGTGATAAAGCAGCTTGCTCACGCACATTAAGTTTAGCCATGCTCTCCGTTTCGATAATCTGCCTATATCGTGTTGGTTTATTACTTTCCAATAGCCTGGAAAACAATTCTTCCAAAAA
>JAVEOA010000206.1:0-107374 GCA_039566895.2 Turritopsis rubra
AAACGACTGGAAGTTCATGAGCACCATGGTCCCAAGATGAAACAATGAATTTCACACAATTTGGGGTCGATTTGGTACGTACGTTATGTTACATACCTTCAACATACGTTAAAACGGCCTATTATGGCCTGTTTTGGCCATATTTCGTAAATTATGACCATTGGTCGAAATTTGTGGCGAACAAAACTACTGGAAGTTCATGAGCACCATGGTCCCAAGATGAAACAATATATTTCACACAATTTGGGGTCGATTTGGTACGTACGTTATGTTACACACCTTCAACATACGCTAAAATGGCCTGTTATGGCCTGTTTTCGCTATATTTTGTAAATTTCGACCATTGCTTGCAGTTTGTGCCCTGAAAAACTATTGAAAGTTCATGAGCACCATGGTCCCATGATGAAACAATGAATTTCACACAATTTGGGGTCGATTTGGTACGTACGTTATGTTACACACCTTCAACATACGTTAAAACGGCCTATTATGGCCTGTTTTGGCCATATTTCGTAAATTAGGACCATTAGTCGAAATTTGTGGAGAACAAAACTACTGGAAATTCATGAGCACCATGGTCCCATGATGAAATAATGAATTTCACACAATTTTGGGTCGATTTGGTACGTACGTTATGTTACACACCTTTAAATTACGTTAAAACGGCCTGTTTTGCCCTGTTTTGGCCATATTTCGTAAATTATGACCATTGATCGCAAATTCTGGCGAACAAAACTACTGGAAGTTCATCAGAACCATGGTCCCAAGATGAAACAATGAATTTCACACAATTTGGGGTCGATTTGGTACGTACGTTATGTTACTCACCTGTTACATACGCTAAAACGGCCTGTTATGGCCTGTTTTGGCTATATTTTGTATATTTTGACCACTGCTTGCAGTTGGTGGCCTGAAAAACTATTGAAAGTTCATGAGCACCGTAGTCCCAAGATGAAAGAACGAATTTCACAAAATTTGGGTTCGATTTGGTACGTACGTTATGTTACAAACCTTTAACATACGCTAAAACGGCATGTTATGGCCTGTTTTGGCTATATTTCGTAAATTATGACCATTGGTCGCAATTTGTGGCGAACAAAACTACTGGAAGTTCATGAGCATCATGTTCCCAAGATGAAACAATGAATTTCACACAATTTGGGGTCGATTTGGTACGTACGTTATGTTACACACCTTCAACATACGTTAAAACGGCCTATTATTGCCTGTTTTGGCTATATTTTATGAATTTTGACCATTGGTCGCAATTTGTGGCCAAACTAATTGCTGGAAGTTCTTGAGCACCATGGTCCCATGATGAAACAATGAATTTCACACAATTTGGGGTCGATTTGGTACGTACGTTATGTTACACACCTTCAACATACGCTAAAACGGCCTGTTATGGCCTGTTTTGGCTATATTTTGTAAATTTTGACCACTGCTTGCAGTTGGTGGCCTGAAAAACTATTGAAAGTTCATGAGCACCATGGTCACATGATGAAAGAACGAATTTCACAAAATTTGAGGTCGATTTGGTACGTACGTTATGTTACTCACCTGTTACATACGCTAAAACGGCATGTTATGGCCTGTTTTGGCTATATTTCGTAAATTATGACCATTGGTCGCAATTTGTGGCGAACAAAACTACTGGAAGTTCATGAGCACCATGGTCCCAAGATGAAACAATGAACTTCACACAATTTGGGGTCGATTTGGTACGTACGTTATGTTACACACCTTCAACATACGTTAAAACGCCCTGTTATTGCCTGTTTTGGCTATATTTTGTGAATTTTGACCATTGGTCGCAATTTGTGGCCAAACTAACTGCTGGAAGTTCATGACGACCATGGTCCCAAGATGACACAATGAATTTCACACAATTTGGGGTCGATTTGGTACGTACTTTATGTTACACACCTTCAACATACGTTAAAACGCCCTGTTATTGCCTGTTTTGGCTATATTTTGTGAATTTTGACCATTGGTCGCAATTTGTGGCCAAACTAACTGCTGGAAGTTCATGACGACCATGGTCCCAAGATGACACAATGAATTTCACACAATTTGGGGTCGATTTGGTACGTACGTTACGTTACACACCTTCAGCATACGCTAAAACGGCCTGTTATGGCCTGTTTTGGCTATATTTTGTGAATTTTGACCATTGGTCGCAATTTGTGGCCAAACAAACTGCTGGAAGTTCATGACGACCATGGTTCCAAGATGACACAATGAATTTCACACAGTTTGGGGTCGATTTGGTACGTACGTTACGTTGCACACCTTCAACATACGCTAAAACGGCCTGTTATAGCCTGTTTTGGCTATATTTTGTGAATTATGACCATTGGTCGCAATTTGTGGCCAAACAAACTGCTGGAAGTTCATGACGACCATGGTCCCAAGATGAAACAATAAACCCTATCTCGTCTGATCAGGGTGGTTGACCGTTATCGGGTTTGGGCAATACTCGGATGGTACTCTGCTTGGAATCAGCTGTTTCCACAAACATTGTTTTTCATTTCTTTATGCAACTTAGTTGCAGAGAACAATCTAAAAACCCATGTAGGTCAACCAATGCGTATCTGTAAACATACTGCGATGGATACACAAACTCTCACCCAAACCCGGAAGTTAAGCTTTGTCAGGATTGGATAGTACGTGGATGGGGGACCACTTGGGAACTTCCAGGGCCGCAACCTTTCCTTTTTATTTCTTTTCTTTACTATTTTGGGGGATGATGTTAAAAGGAAATGTAATTGATCTAATGTACTTCTACGACCTTACGACAATGAAAACTCCCGTTCTCGTTTTATCATGAAAGTTAATAATTGATGGTCTGGGATAATTTTTGGATGAGGACCGCCTGGAAACAACTGTTGCCGTAAAATTTATTTTTCATTCCTTCTGGACAATAATTTTTTGAGGATCTGGCTAAAAAGTAAAGTTATTGCACCAACGTACGTCTAAAAGCATACATCAATGATTAAACCCTATCTCGCCTGATCTGGGTGGTTAAACGTTATCGGGTCTGGGCAATACTCGGATGGTACTCTGCTTGGCATCAGCTGTTGCCACAAACATTATTTCCCATTTCATTATGCAATTTAGTTGGAAAAATCTGGCTAAAAACCAATGTAATTCAACCAAATTCTATCTGCAAAGGTACCACGTCTAAAAGCATCCCTCAATATATAAACCCTATCTCATCTGATCACAGTGGTTAACCGCTATCGGACTGGAGCAGTATTTGGATGGTACTCTTCCTGGAGACAGCCGGTTCCGTAAACCTTATTTTTCATTTCTTGTTGCATTTACTTGGAGGAAACTGGCTAAAAAGCAGTGCAATTCAACCAATGCATATCTGCAAACATACTGCGATGAATGCACATATTCTCGTTCGATCACGGAAGTTAAGCCATGTCGGGCTTGGATAGTACGTGAATGGGGGACAACTTCGGAACTTTCAGGGCCGCAACCTTTCCTTTTTAATTCTTTTCTTCACTATTTTGGGGGATGCTGTGTAAAACAAATGTAATTTCTCTAATGTACTTCTACGACCTTGCCACAATGAAAACTCCCGTTTTCATTTGATCATGAAAGTTAATAATTGATGGTCTGGGATAATTTTTGGAAGATGGACCGCCTGGAAAAAGCCGTTGCCGAAAACTTTATTTCCCATTTCTGCTGGTAATTAATTTTTTTGACGATCTGACAAAAAAGCAAAGTAATTCCACGAACTTCCGTATAAAAGCCTACCTCAATAAATAAACACTATCTGGTCTGATGACGGTGGTTAACCGATTTCTTGTTGCAACTTATTTGGAGGGAATTGGCTAAAATGCAATGTAATTCAACCAATGCATATCTGCAAACATACTGCGATGGATACATATATTCTCTTCCTATCACGGAAGTTAAGCATTGTCGGACTTGGATAATACCTGGATGGGGGACCACTTAAGAACTTCCAAGGTCGGAACCTTTCCTTTTCATTTCTTGACCTCACTATTTTTGGGGATGCTGTAAAAGGAAATGTAATTCCTCCAATGTACTTAAACGACTTTACGACAATGAAAACTCCCGTTCTCGTTTAATCATGGAAGTTAATAATTCATGGCATTGTCAGGCTTGGATAGTATTTGAATGGGGGACCACTTGGGAACTTCCAGGGCCATAACCATTATTTTTTATTTCTTTTCCTGACTATTTTAGGGGATGCTATTAAAGGAAAAGTAATTCCTCCAATGTACTTAAACGACCTTGCCAGAATGAAAACTCCCGTTCTCGTTTGATCATGGAAGTTAATAATTGATTGCATTGTCGGGCTTGGATAGTACGTCGATGGGGGACCACTTGGGAACTTCCAGAGCCGCAATCTTTCCTTTTTATTTCTTTTCTTCACTATTTTGGGGGATGCTGTTAAAAGGAAATGTAATTTCTCCAATGTACTTCTATGACCTTATGACAATGAAAACTCCCGTTCTCGTTTGATCATGAAAGTTAATAATTGATGCTCTGGGATCATTTTTGTATGAGGACCGCCTGGAAACGACTGTTGCCGTAAAATTTATTTTTCCTTTCTTCTGGTAAATAATTTTTTGAGGATCTGGGGAAAAAGTAAAGTTATTCCACCAACGTACGTCTAAAAGCATACATCAATGAAAAAATCTTATCTCGTCGGATCACGGTGGTTAACTGTTATAGGGTCGGAGCAACAATCTGATGTTACTCTGCTTAGAACCAGCTGTTACCACAAACATTATTTCTTATTTCATGATGCAACTTAGTTGGAAAGATTTGGCTAAAAGACCATGTAATTCAACCAATATCTATCTGCAAAGATACCACGGTGGATACAAATATTCTAGTCCGATCACAAAAGTTAAGCATTGTTGAGCTTGGATAGTATTTGAATGGGGGACCACTTGGGAACTTCCAGGGTCAAAATCATTATTTTTCATTTCTTTCCCTCACTATTATCGGGGATGCTGTTAAAAGAAAAGTAATTCCTCCAACGTACTTTTACGACCTTACCACAATGAAAACTCCCGTACTCGTTTGATCATGGAACTTAATAATAGATGGTCTGGGATAATTTTTGGATGAGGACCGCCTGGAAACAACTGTTGCCGTACAATTTATTTTTACTTTCTTCTAGTAAATAATTTTTTGAGGATCTGGCGAAAAAGTAAAGTTATTCCACCAACGTACGTCTAAAAGCATACATCAATGACTAAACCCTATCTCGTCTGATCACGGTGGTTAACCGTTTTCGGGTCAGGGCAACACTCTGATGGTATTCTGCTTGGAATCAGCTGTAGCCACAAACATTATTTTTCATTTCATTATGTAACTTAGTTGCAGAGAACTGGCTGAAAACCAATGTAATTCAACCAATGTAACTTGTAAAACTTGTAAAACTTTAAAACTTGTAACTTGTAATAACTTGTAAATAACAATGTAATTCAACCAAAGCAAACATACCGCGATGATTACACATATTCTCATCGGATCACGGAAGTTAAGCATTGTCAGGCTTGGATAGATTTTGGATGGGGGACCACTTGGGAACTTCCAGGGCCAAAACCATTATTTTTTATTGATTTTCCTGACTATTTTAGGGGATGCTATTAAAGGAAAAGTAATTCGTCCAATGTACTTAAACGACCTTGTTAGAATGAAAACTCCCGTTCTCGTTTGATCATGGAAGTTAATAATTGATTGCATTGTCGGGCTTGGATAGTACGTCGATGGGGGACCACTTCGGAACTTCCAGAGCCGCAATCTTTCCTTTTTATTTCTTTTCTTCACTATTTTGGGGGATGCTGTTAAAAGGAAATGAAATTTCTCCAATATACTTCTATGACCTTATGACAATGAAAACTCCCGTTCTCGTTTGATCACGAAATTTAATAATTAATTGTCTGGGATAGTTTTTAGATGATGGATCGCCTGGAAACAGCGGTTGCCTTAAACTTTTTTTTTCCTTTCTTCTAGTAAATAATTTTTTAAGGATCTGGCTCAAAAGCAAAGTTATTTCACGAACGTACGTCTAAAAGCATACCTCCATAAATGAATCCTATCTTGTCTGATCACGGTGGTAAAACCTTATTTTCCATTTCATGATGCAACTTAGTTGGAAAGATCTGGCTAAAACACAATGTAATTCAACCAATATCTATCTGCAAAGATACCACAGTGGATACACGTTTTCTCGTCCAATCACGAATATGAAGCATTGTCGGGCTTGGATAATATTTGGATAAGGGACCACTTGGGAACTTCCAGGGCCATTACCATTATTTTTTATTTCTTTTCCAGACTATTTCAGGGGATGCTATTAAAGGAAAAGTAATTCCTCCAATGTACTTAAACGAGCTTAAGACAATAAAAACTCCCGTTCCCGTTTGATCATGAAAGTTAATAATTGATGGTCAGGGATAAGTTTTGGATGAGACCGCCAAGAAGCGGCTGTTGCCGTAAAATCTATTTTTCCTTTCTTCTGGTAAATAATTTTTTGAGGATCTGGCTAAAAAGCATAGTTATTCCACCAACGTACGTCTAAAAGCATACATCAATGACTAAAGCTTATGTTGTCTGATCACGGTGGTTAACCGTTATCGGGTCGGTGCAACACTCTGATAGTACTCTGCTTGGAATCAGCTGTTGCCACAAACATTATTTTTCATTTCTTTATGCAACTTAGTTGGAGAGAACTGGCTAAAAACCAATGTAATTCAACAAATGCATCTTTGCAAACATACCGCGATGGATACACATATTCTCGTCCGATCACGGAAGTTAAGCATTGTCGGCCTTGGATAGTACGTGGATGGGGACTACATGGGAACTTCCAGGGCCACAACCATTATTTTTTATTTCATTTCCTCACTATTTTAGGGGATGCTCTTAAAGGAAACGTAATTCCTCCAATATACTTCTACGACCTTGCGAGAATGAAAACTCCCGTTCTCGTTTGATCATGAAAATTGATAATTGATGGTCTGGCATAGTTTTTAAATGATGGATCGGAGAGAAACAAGCGTAGCCTTCAAGTTTATTTTTCATATCTCCTGTTAACAAATTTTTTGTTGAACCGGCTAAAGAGCAAAGTTATTTCACAAACGTACGTCTAAAAGCATACCTCAATATATAAACCCCTATCTCATCTGATCACGGTGGTTAACCGCTATCGGACTGGAGCAGTACTTGGATGGTACTCTTCCTGGAGACAGCCGTTTCCGTAACCCTTATTTTTCATTTCTTGTTGCAACTTACTTGAAGGGAACTGGCTAAAAAGCAATGTAATTCAACCAATGTATATCTGCAAACATGCTGCGATGGATGCACATATTCTCGTTCGATCACGGAAGTTTAGCATTGTCGGGCTTGGATAGTACGTGGATGGGGGACCACTTCGGAACTTCCAGGGCCGCAACCTTTCCTTTTTATTTCTTTTCCTGACTATTTTAGGGGATGCTATAAAAGGAAAAGTAATTCCTCCAACGTACTTCTACGACCTTACGACAATCAAAACTCCCATTCTCGTTTGATCATGAAAATTGATAATTGATGGTCTGGGAAAGTTTTTAGATAATGGATCGCCTGGAAACAGCGGTTGCGTTAAACTTTATTTTTCCTTTCTTCTAGTAAATAATTTTTTGAGGATCTGGCTCAAAAGCAAAGTTATTTCACCAACGTACGTCTAAAAGCATACCTCAATAAATGAATCCTATCTCGTCTGATCACGGTGGTTAAACCTTATTTTCCATTTCATGATGCAACTTAGTTGAAAAGATCTGGCTAAAAGACAATGTAATTCAATCGATATATATCTGGCTAAAAAGCGTATCTGCAAACATACAGTGATGAATACATATATTCTCGTCCTATCACGGAAGTAAAGCGTTGTCGGTCATGGATAGTATTGGGGACCTCCTGGGAACTTCCAGGGCCGCAACCTTTCCTTTTTATTTCTTTTCCTCACTATTTTAGGAGATGCTGTTAAAAGGAAAAGTAATTTCTCCAGTGTACTTCTACGACCTTTCGACAATGGAAACTCCCTTTCTCGTTTGATCATGAAAGTTAATAATTGATTGTCTGGGATAGTTTTTGGATGAGGACCGCCTGGAAACGGCTGTTGCTGTAAAATTTAAGTTTCCTCTCTTCCGGTAAATAATTTTTTGAGGATCTGTCTAAAAAGTAAAGTTATTCCACCAAGGTACGTCTAAAAGCAGACATTAATGACCAAACCCTATCTCGTCTGATCACGGTGGTTAACCGTTATCGGGTCAGGGCAACACTCTGATGGTACTCCGCTTGGAATCAGCTGTTGCCACAAACATTAGTTTTCATTTCTTTATGCAACTTAGTTGGAGAGAACTGGCTAAAAAGCAATGTAATTCAACCATTGCATACCTGCAAACGTACCGCGATATATATACACATATTCTCGTCCTATCACGGAAGTTAAGCATTGTCGGGCTTGAAACTGTCCAAACAGCTGATTCCAAGCGGAGTAATTCCACAAAGTTATTCCACCAACGTACGTCTTTAAAGCATACATCAATGACTAAAGTACGGGGATGGGGGACCACTTCGGAACTTCCAGGGCCGCAACCTTTCCTTTTTATTTCTTTTCCTCTCTATTTTGGGGGGTTCTGTTAAAAGGAAATGTAATTTCTCCAATATACTTCTACGACCTTGCGACAATGAAATCTCCCGTTCACGTTTGATCATGAAAATTGAAAATTGATGGTCTGGGATAGTTTTTAGATGATGGATCGCCTGGAAACAGCGGTTGCCTTAAACGTTGTTTTTCCTTTCTTCCAGTAAATAATTTTTTGAGAATCTGTCTCAAAAGCAAAGTTATTTCACCAACGTACGTCTAAAAGCATACCTCAATAAATGAATCCTATCTCATCTGATCATGGTGGTTAAACCTTATTTTCCATTTCATAATGCAACTTAGTTAGAAAGATCTGGCTAAAAGACAATGTAATTCAACCAATATCTATTTGCAAAGATACCACGGTGGATACACATTTTCTCGTCCGATCACGAAAGTTAAGCATTGTCGGGCTTGGATAGTATTTGGATGGGGGATCACTTTGGAACTTTCAGGACCGCATATATAATAATTTTTTGAGAATCTGGCTAAAAAGCAAAGTTATTCCACCAACATACGTCTTTAAAGCATACATCAATCACTAAACCCTATCTCGTCTGATCACGGTGGTTAACCGTTATCGGGTCAGGGCTACACTCTGATGGTACTCTGCTTGGAACTAGCTGTTTCCACAAACAATATTTCTCATTTCATAATGCAACTTAGTTGGAAACATTTGGCTAAAAGACCATGCATTTCAACCAATATCTATCTGCAAAGATACCACGGTGGATACAAATATTCTAGTCCGATCACAAAATTTAAGCATTGTCGGGCTTGGATAGTATTTGAATAGGGGGACCACTTGGGAACTTCCAGGGTCAAAACCATTCTTTTTCATTTCTTTTCCTCACTATTATAGGGGATGCTGTTAAAGGAAAAGTAATTCCTCCAACGTACTTTTACGACCTTACTACAATGAAAACTCCCGTTCTCGTTTGATCATAAAAGTTAATAATTTATGGCCTGGGATAATTATTGGATAAGGACTGCCTGGAAACAACTGTTGCCGTAAAATTGATTTTTCCTTTCTTCTGGTAAATAATTTTTTGAGGATCTAGCTAAAAAGCAAAGTTATTCCACCAACGTACGTCTAAAAGCAAACAACAATGAAAAAATCCTATCTCGTCTTATCACGGTGGTTAACCATTATCGGGTCGGAGCATCACTCGGATGGTACTCTGCTTGGAATCAGCTGTTGCCACAAACATTATTTCTCATTTCATGATGCAACTTACTTGGATGGAACTGGCTGAAAAGCAATGTAATTCAACCAATGCATATCTGTAAACATACCGCGATGGATACACCAATTCTCGTCCAATCACGAAAGTTAAGCATTGTCGGACATCGATAAAACGTGGATGGGGGACCACATGGGAACTTCCAGGGCCGCAACCTTTCCTTTTTATTTCTTTCCCTCACTATTTTGAAAGATGCTGTTAAAAGGAAATGTAATTTCTCCAATGTACTTCTACGACCTTACCACAATGAAAACTCCCGTACTCGTTTGATCATGGAACTTAATAATAGATGGTCTGGGATAATTTTTGCATGAGGACCGCCTGGAAACAACTGTTGCCGTACAATTTATTTTTCCTTTCTTCTAGTAAATAATTTTTTAAGGATCTGGCTCAAAAGCAAAGTTATTTCACGAACGTACGTCTAAAAGCATACCTCCATAAATGAATCCTATCTTGTCTGATCACGGTGGTAAAACCTTATTTTCATGATGCAACTTAGTTGGAAAGATCTGGCTAAAAGACCATGTAATTCAACCAATATCTATCTGCAAAGATACCACGGTGGATACACATATTCTCGTCCGATCACAAAAGTTAAGCATTGTCGGGCTAGGATAGTATTTGAATGGGGGGACCACTTGGGAACTTCCAGGGTCAAAACCATTGTTTTTCATTTCTTTTCCTCACTATTTTAGGGGATGCTGTTAAAGGAAAAGTAATTCCTTCAACGTACCTTTACCACTTTACTACAATGCAACTCCCGTTCTCGTTTGATCATAAAAGTTAATAATTGATGGACTGGGATAATTATTGGATGAGGACTGCCTGGAAACAGCTGTTGCCGTAAAATTGATTTTTTCTTTCTTCTGGTAAATAATTTTTTGAGGATCTACCTAAAAAGCAAAGTTATTCCACCAACGTACGTCTAAAAGCAAACATCAATAAAAAAATCCTATCTCGTCTGATCACGGTGGTTAACCATTATCGGGTCGGGGCATCACTTGGATGGTACTCTGCTTGGGATCAGCTGTTGCCACAAACATTATTTCTCATTTCATGATGCAACTTACTTGGATGGGACTGGCAGAAAAGCAATGTAATTCAACCAATGCATATCTGTAAACATACCGCGATGGATATACAAATTCTCGTCCAATCACGGAAGTTAAGCATTGTCGGGCATCGATAATACGTGGATGGGGGACCACATGGAAACTTCCGGGGCTGCAACCTTTCCTTTTTATTTCTTTCCCTCACTATTTTGGGAGATGCTGTTAAAAGGAAATGTAATTTCTCCAATGTACTTCTACGACCTTACCACAATAAAAACTCCCGTACTCGTTTGGACATGGAACTTAATAAAAGATGGTCTGGGATAATTTTTGGATGAGGACCGCCTGGAAACAACTGTTGCCGTACAATTTATTTTTACTTTCTTCAAGTAAATAATTTTTTGAGGATCTGGCGAAAAAGTAAAGTTATTCCACCAACGTACGTCTAAAAGCATACATCAATGACTAAACCCTATCTCGTCTGGTCACGGTGGTTAACCGTTTTCGGGTCAGGGCAACACTCTGATGGTACTCTGCTTGGAATCAGTTGTAGCCACAAACATTATTTCTCATCTCTTGTTTCAACTTAGTTGGAGAGAACTGGCTAAAAAGCAATGTAATTCAACCATTGCATACCTGCAAACATACCGCGATGGATACACATATTCTCGTCCTATCACGGAAGTTAAGCATTGTCGGGCATGGACAGTATGTGGATGGGGAACCACTTGGGAACTTCCAGGTCGGCAACCTTTCCTTTTTATTTCTTTTCCTCTCTATTTTGGGGGATGTTAAAGGAAAAGTAATTCCTTCAACGCACTTTTACCACTTTACTACAATGCAACTCCCGTTCTCGTTTGATCATAAAAGTTAATAATTGATGGACTGAGATAATTTTTGGATGAGGACCGCCTGGAAACAACTGTTGCCGTACAATTTATTTTTACTTTCTTCAAGTAAATAATTTTTTGAGGATCTGGCGAAAAAGTAAAGTTATTCCACCAACGTACGTCTAAAAGCATACATCAATGACTAAACCCTATCTCGTCTGGTCACGGTGGTTAACCGTTTTTGGGTCAGGGCAACACTCTGATGGTACTCTGCTTGGAATCAGTTGTAGCCACAAACATTATTTCTCATCTCTTGTTGCAACTTAGTTGGAGAGAACTGGCTAAAAAGCAATGTAATTCAACCATTGCATACCTGCAAACATACCGCGATGGATACACATATTCTCGTCCTATCACGGAAGTTAAGCATTGTCGGGCATGGACAGTATGTGGATGGGGAACCACTTGGGAACTTCCAGGTCGGCAACCTTTCCTTTTTATTTCTTTTCCTCTCTATTTTGGGGGATGTTAAAGGAAAAGTAATTCCTTCAACGCACTTTTACCACTTTACTACAATGCAACTCCCGTTCTCGTTTGATCATAAAAGTTAATAATTGATGGACTGAGATAATTTTTGGATGAGGACCGCCTGGAAACAACTGTTGCCGTACAATTTATTTTTACTTTCTTCAAGTAAATAATTTTTTGAGGATCTGGCAAAAAAGTAAAGCTATTCCACCAACGTACGTCTAAACGCATACATCAATGACTAAACCCTATCTCGTCTGGTCACGGTGGTTAACCGTTTTCGGGTCAGGGCAACACTCTGATGGTACTCTGCTTGGAATCAGTTCTAGCCACAAACATTATTTCTCATCTCTTGTTGCAACTTAGTTGGAGAGAACTGGCTAAAAAGCAATGTAATTCAACCATTGCATACCTGCAAACATACCGCGATGGATACACATATTCTCGTCCTATCACGGAAGTTAAGCATTGTCGGGTTTGGACAGTATGTGGATGGGGAACCACTTGGGAACTTCCAGGTCGGCAACCTTTCCTTTTTATTTCTTTTCCTCTCTATTTTGGGGGATGTTAAAGGAAAAGTAATTCCTTCAACGTACTTTTACCACTTTACTACATTGCAACTCCCGTTCTCGTTTGATCATAAAAGTTAATAATTGATGGACTGGGATAATTATTGGATGAGGACTGCCTGGAAACAGCTGTTGCCGTAAAATTGATTTTTCCTTTCTTTTGTAAAATAATTTTTTGACGCTCTAGCTAAAAAGCAAAGTTATTCCACCAACGTACGTCTAAAAGCATACATCAATGAAAAAATCTTATCTCGTCGGATCACGGTGGTTAACCATTATCGGGTTGGGGCATTACTCGGATGGTACTCTGCTTGGAATCAGCTGTTGCCATAAACATTATTTCTTATTTCATGATGCAACTTACTTGGATGGGACTGGCTGAAAAGCAATGTAATTCAACCAATGCATATCTGTAAACATACCGCGATGGATATACAAATTCTCGTCCAATCACGGAAGTTAAGCATTGTCGGGCATCGATAATACGTGGATGGGGGACCACATGGAAACTTCCTGGGCCGCAACCTTTCCTTTTTATTTCTTTCCCTCACTATTTTGGGAGGTGCTGTTAAAAGGAAATGTAATTTCTCCAATGTACTTCTACGACCTTACCACAATGAAAACTCCCGTACTCATTTGATCATGGAACTTAATAATAGATGGTCTAGGATAATTTTTGGATGAGGACCGCCTGAAAACAACTGTTGCCGTACAATTTATTTTTCCTTTCTTCTAGTAAATAATTTTTTGAGGATCTGGCGAAAAAGTAAAGTTATTCCACCAACGTACGTCTAAAAGCATACATCAATGAAAATATCTTATCTGGTCAGATCACGGTGGTTAACTGTTATAGGGTCGGAGCAAAACTCTGATGTTACTCTGCTTAGAACCAGCTGTTACCACAAACATTATTTCTCATTTCATGATGCAACTTACTTGGATGGAATTGGCTGAAAAACAATGTAATTCAACCAATGCATATCTGTAAACATACCGCGATGGATACATAAAATTCTCGTCCAATCACGGAAGTTAAGCATTGTCGGGCATAGATAATACGTGGATGGGGGACCACATGGGAACTTCCTGGGCCGCAAACTTTCCTTTTTATTTCTTTCCCTCACTATTTTGGGAGATGCTGTTAAAAGGAAATGTAATTTCTCCAATGTACTTCTACGACCTTACCACAATAAAAACTCCCGTACTCGTTTGGACATGGAACTTAATAAAAGATGGTCTGGGATAATTTTTGGATGAGGACCGCCTGGAAACAACTGTTGCCGTACAATTTATTTTTACTTTCTTCAAGTAAATAATTTTTTGAGGATCTGGCGAAAAAGTAAAGTTATTCCACCAACGTACGTCTAAAAGCATACATCAATGACTAAACCCTATCTCGTCTGGTCACGGTGGTTAACCGTTTTCGGGTCAGGGCAACACTCTGATGGTACTCTGCTTGGAATCAGTTGTAGCCACAAACATTATTTCTCATCTCTTGTTGCAACTTAGTTGGAGAGAACTGGCTAAAAAGCAATGTAATTCAACCATTGCATACCTGCAAACATACCGCGATGGATACACATATTCTCGTCCTATCACGGAAGTTAAGCATTGTCGGGCATGGACAGTATGTGGATGGGGAACCACTTGGGAACTTCCAGGTCGGCAACCTTTCCTTTTTATTTCTTTTCCTCTCTATTTTGGGGGATGTTAAAGGAAAAGTAATTCCTTCAACGCACTTTTACCACTTTACTACAATGCAACTCCCGTTCTCGTTTGATCATAAAAGTTAATAATTGATGGACTGAGATAATTTTTGGATGAGGACCGCCTGGAAACAACTGTTGCCGTACAATTTATTTTTACTTTCTTCAAGTAAATAATTTTTTGAGGATCTGGCAAAAAAGTAAAGCTATTCCACCAACGTACGTCTAAACGCATACATCAATGACTAAACCCTATCTCGTCTGGTCACGGTGGTTAACCGTTTTCGGGTCAGGGCAACACTCTGATGGTACTCTGCTTGGAATCAGTTCTAGCCACAAACATTATTTCTCATCTCTTGTTGCAACTTAGTTGGAGAGAACTGGCTAAAAAGCAATGTAATTCAACCATTGCATACCTGCAAACATACCGCGATGGATACACATATTCTCGTCCTATCACGGAAGTTAAGCATTGTCGGGTTTGGACAGTATGTGGATGGGGAACCACTTGGGAACTTCCAGGTCGGCAACCTTTCCTTTTTATTTCTTTTCCTCTCTATTTTGGGGGATGTTAAAGGAAAAGTAATTCCTTCAACGTACTTTTACCACTTTACTACATTGCAACTCCCGTTCTCGTTTGATCATAAAAGTTAATAATTGATGGACTGGGATAATTATTGGATGAGGACTGCCTGGAAACAGCTGTTGCCGTAAAATTGATTTTTCCTTTCTTTTGTAAAATAATTTTTTGACGCTCTAGCTAAAAAGCAAAGTTATTCCACCAACGTACGTCTAAAAGCATACATCAATGAAAAAATCTTATCTCGTCGGATCACGGTGGTTAACCATTATCGGGTTGGGGCATTACTCGGATGGTACTCTGCTTGGAATCAGCTGTTGCCATAAACATTATTTCTTATTTCATGATGCAACTTACTTGGATGGGACTGGCTGAAAAGCAATGTAATTCAACCAATGCATATCTGTAAACATACCGCGATGGATATACAAATTCTCGTCCAATCACGGAAGTTAAGCATTGTCGGGCATCGATAATACGTGGATGGGGGACCACATGGAAACTTCCTGGGCCGCAACCTTTCCTTTTTATTTCTTTCCCTCACTATTTTGGGAGGTGCTGTTAAAAGGAAATGTAATTTCTCCAATGTACTTCTACGACCTTACCACAATGAAAACTCCCGTACTCATTTGATCATGGAACTTAATAATAGATGGTCTAGGATAATTTTTGGATGAGGACCGCCTGAAAACAACTGTTGCCGTACAATTTATTTTTCCTTTCTTCTAGTAAATAATTTTTTGAGGATCTGGCGAAAAAGTAAAGTTATTCCACCAACGTACGTCTAAAAGCATACATCAATGACTAAACCCTATCTCGTCTGATCACGGTGGTTAACCGTTTTCGGGTCAGGGCAATACTCTGATGGTACTCTGCTTGGAATCAGTTGTAGCCACAAACATTATTTCTCATTTCTTGTTGCAACATAGTTGGAGACAACTGGCTAACAAGCAATGTAATTCAATCATTGCATACCTGCAAACATACCGCGATGGATACACCTATTCTCGTCCTATCTCGGAAGTTAAGCATTGTCGTGCTTAGACCGTACGTGGATGGGGGACCACTTGTGAACTTCCAGAGCCGCAACCTTTCCTTTTTAATTTTTTCCTCTCTATTTTGGGGGCTTCTGTTAAAAGGAAATATATTTTCTCCTATATACTTCTACGACCTTACGACAATGAAATCTCCCGTTCTCGTTTGATCATGAAAGTTAATAATTGATGCTCTGGGATCATTTTTGGATGAGGACCGCCTGGAAACGACTGTTGCCGAAAAATTTATTTTTCCTTCCTTCTGGTAAATAATTTTTTGAGGATCTGGCGAAAAAGTAAAGTTATTCCACCAACGTACGTCTAAAAGCATACATCAATGAAAATATCTTATCTGGTCAGATCACGGTGGTTAACTGTTATAGGGTCGGAGCAAAACTCTGATGTTACTCTGCTTAGAACCAGCTGTTACCACAAACATTATTTCTCATTTCATGATGCAACTTACTTGGATGGAATTGGCTGAAAAACAATGTAATTCAACCAATGCATATCTGTAAACATACCGCGATGGATACATAAAATTCTCGTCCAATCACGGAAGTTAAGCATTGTCGGGCATAGATAATACGTGGATGGGGGACCACATGGGAACTTCCTGGGCCGCAAACTTTCCTTTTTATTTCTTTCCCTCACTATTTTGGGAGATGCTGTTAAAAGGAAATGTAATTTCTCCAATGTACTTCTACGACCTTACCACAATGAAAACTCCCGTACTCGTTTGATAATGAAAGTTAATAATTGATGCTCTGGGATCATTTTTGGATCAGGACCGCCTGGAAACGACTGTTGCCGTAAAATTTATTTTTCCTTTCTTCTGGTAAATATGTATTTGAGGATCTGGCGAAAAAGTAAAGTTATTCCACCAACGTACGTCTAAAAGCATACATCAATGACTAAACCCTATCTCGTCTGATCACGGTGGTTAAACGTTTTCGGGTCAGGGCAACACTCTGATGGTACTCTGCTTGGAATCAGTTGTAGCCACAAACATTATTTCTCATTTCTTGTTGCAACTTAATTGGAGAGAACTGGCTAAAAAGTAATGTAATTCAACCATTGCATACCTGCAAACATACCGCGATGGATACACATCTTCTCCTCTTATCACGGAAGTTAAGCATTGTCGGGCTTGGTCAGTACGTGGATGGGGGACCACTTGGGAACTTCGTGGTATTTTGTGGGGTTCTGTTAAAAGGAAATGTAATTTCTCCAATATACTTCTGCGACCTTGCGACAATGAAATCTTCCGTTCTCGTTTGATCATGAAAGTTAATAATTGATGCTCTGGGATCATTTTTGGATGAGGACCGCCTGGAAACGACTTTTGCCGTAAAATTTATTTTTCCTTTCTTCTGGTAAATATGTTTTTGAGGATCTGGCGAAAAAGTAAAGTTATTCCACCAACGTACGTCTAAAAGCATACATCAATGAAAAAATCTTATCTCGTCTGATCACGGTGGTTAACTGTTATAGGGTCGGAGCAACTCTCTGATCTTACTCTGCTTGAAACCAGCTGTTACCACAAACATTATTTCTCATTTTATGATGCAACTTAGTTGGAAAGATTTGGCTAAAAGACCATGTAATTCAACCAATATCTATCTGCAAAGATACCACGGTGGATACACATATTCTCGTCCGATCACAAAAGTTAAGCATTGTCGGGCTAGGATAGTATTTGAATGGGGGGACCACTTGGGAACTTCCAGGGTCAAAACCATTGTTTTTCATTTCTTTTCCTCACTATTTTAGGGGATGCTGTTAAAGGAAAATTAATTCTATAAAAGTACTTTTACCACTTTACTACAATGCAACTCCCGTTCTCGTTTGATCATAAAAGTTAATAATTGATGGACTGGGATAATTATTGGATGAGGACCGCCTGGAAACAACTGTTGCCCTACAATTTATTTTTACTTTCTTCAAGTAATTAATTTTTTGAGGATCTGGCGAAAAAGTAAAGTTATTCCACCAACGTACGTCTAAAAGCATACCTCAATAAATGAATCCTATCTCGTCTGATCACGGTGGTTAAACCTTATTTTCCATTTCATGATGCAACTTAGTTGAAAAGATCTGACTAAAAGACAATGTAATTCAATCGATATATATCTGGCTAAAAAGCGTATCTGCAAACATACAGTGATGAATACATATATTCTCGTCCTATCACGGAAGTAAAGCGTTGTCGGTCATGGATAGTATTGGGGACCTCCTGGGAACTTCCAGGGCCGCAACCTTTCCTTTTTATTTCTTTTCCTCACTATTTTAGGAGATGCTGTTAAAAGGAAAAGTAATTTCTCCAGTGTACTTCTACGACCTTTCGACAATGGAAACTCCCTTTCTCGTTTGATCATGAAAGTTAATAATTGATTGTCTGGGATAGTTTTTGGATGAGGACCGCCTGGAAACGGCTGTTGCTGTAAAATTTAAGTTTCCTCTCTTCCGGTAAATAATTTTTTGAGGATCTGTCTAAAAAGTAAAGTTATTCCACCAAGGTACGTCTAAAAGCAGACATTAATGACCAAACCCTATCTCGTCTGATCACGGTGGTTAACCGTTATCGGGTCAGGGCAACACTCTGATGGTACTCCGCTTGGAATCAGCTGTTGCCACAAACATTAGTTTTCATTTCTTTATGCAACTTAGTTGGAGAGAACTGGCTAAAAAGCAATGTAATTCAACCATTGCATACCTGCAAACGTACCGCGATATATATACACATATTCTCGTCCTATCACGGAAGTTAAGCATTGTCGGGCTTGGAACTGTCCAAACAGCTGATTCCAAGCGGAGTAATTCCACAAAGTTATTCCACCAACGTACGTCTTTAAAGCATACATCAATGACTAAAGTACGGGGATGGGGGACCACTTCGGAACTTCCAGGGCCGCAACCTTTCCTTTTTATTTCTTTTCCTCTCTATTTTGGGGGGTTCTGTTAAAAGGAAATGTAATTTCTCCAATATAATTCTACGACCTTGCGACAATGAAATCTACTGTTCACGTTTGATCATGAAAATTGAAAATTGATGGTCTGGGATAGTTTTTAGATGATGGATCGCCTGGAAACAGCGGTTGCCTTAAACGTTGTTTTTCCTTTCTTCCAGTAAATAATTTTTTGAGAATCTGTCTCAAAAGCAAAGTTATTTCACCAACGTACGTCTAAAAGCATACCTCAATAAATGAATCCTATCTCATCTGATCATGGTGGTTAAACCTTATTTTCCATTTCATAATGCAACTTAGTTAGAAAGATCTGGCTAAAAGACAATGTAATTCAACCAATATCTATTTGCAAAGATACCACGGTGGATACACATTTTCTCGTCCGATCACGAAAGTTAAGCATTGTCGGGCTTGGATAGTATTTGGATGGGGGATCACTTTGGAACTTTCAGGACCGCATATATAATAATTTTTTGAGAATCTGGCTAAAAAGCAAAGTTATTCCACCAACATACGTCTTTAAAGCATACATCAATCACTAAACCCTATCTCGTCTGATCACGGTGGTTAACCGTTATCGGGTCAGGGCTACACTCTGATGGTACTCTGCTTGGAACTAGCTGTTTCCACAAACAATATTTCTCATTTCATAATGCAACTTAGTTGGAAACATTTGGCTAAAAGACCATGCATTTCAACCAATATCTATCTGCAAAGATACCACGGTGGATACAAATATTCTAGTCCGATCACAAAATTTAAGCATTGTCGGGCTTGGATAGTATTTGAATGGGGGACCACTTGGGAACTTCCAGGGTCAAAACCATTATTTTTCATTTCTTTTCCTCACTATTATAGGGGATGCTGTTAAAGGAAAAGTAATTCCTCCAACGTACTTTTACGACCTTACTACAATGAAAACTCCCGTTCTCGTTTGATCATAAAAGTTAATAATTTATGGCCTGGGATAATTATTGGATAAGGACTGCCTGGAAACAACTGTTGCCGTAAAATTGATTTTTCCTTTCTTCTGGTAAATAATGTTTTGAGGATCTACCTAAAAAGCAAAGTTATTCCACCAACGTACGTCTAAAAGCAAACATCAATAAAAAAATCCTACCTCGTCTTATCACGGTGGTTAACCATTATCGGGTCGGGGCATCACTCGGATGGTACTCTGCTTGGGATCAGCTGTTGCCACAAACATTATTTCTTATTTCATGATGCAACTTACTTGGATGGGACTGGCTGAAAAGCAATGTAATTCAACCAATGCATATCTGTAAACATACCGCGATGGATATACAAATTCTCGTCCAATCACGGAAGTTAAGCATTGTCGGGCATCGATAATACGTGGATGGGGGACCACATGGAAACTTCCGGGGCTGCAACCTTTCCATTTTATTTCTTTCCCTCACTATTTTGAAAGATGCTGTTAAAAGGAAATGTAATTTCTCCAATGTACTTCTACGACCTTACCACAATAAAAACTCCCGTACTCGTTTGATCATGGAACTTAATAAAAGATGGTCTGGGATAATTTTTGGATGAGGACCGCCTGGAAACAACTGTTGCCGTACAATTTATTTTTACTTTCTTCAAGTAAATAATTTTTTGAGGATCTGGCAAAAAAGTAAAGCTATTCCACCAACGTACGTCTAAAAGCATACATCAATGACTAAACCCTATCTCGTCTGGTCACGGTGGTTAACCGTTTTCGGGTCAGGGCAACACTCTGATGGTACTCTGCTTGGAATCAGTTGTAGCCACAAACATTATTTCTCATCTCTTGTTGCAACTTAGTTGGAGAGAACTGGCTAAAAAGCAATGTAATTCAACCATTGCATACCTGCAAACATACCGCGATGGATACACCTATTCTCGTCCTATCTCGGAAGTTAAGCATTGTCGTGCTTAGACCGTACGTGGATGGGGTACCACTTGTGAACTTCCAGAGCCGCAACCTTTCCTTTTTATTTCTTTCCCTCACTATTTTGAAAGATGCTGTTAAAAGGAAATGTAATTTCTCCAATGTACTTCTACGACCTTACCACAATAAAAACTCCCGTACTCGTTTGATCATGGAACTTAATAAAAGATGGTCTGGGATAATTTTTGGATGAGGACCGCCTGGAAACAGCTGTTGCCGTAAAATTGATTTTACCTTCCTTTTGTAAAATAATTTTTTGACGCTCTAGCTAAAAAGCAAAGTTATTCCACCAACGTACGTCTAAAAGCATACATCAATGAAAAAATCTTATCTCGTCGGATCACGGTGGTTAACCATGATCGGGTTGGGGCATTACTCGGATGGTACTCTGCTTGGAATCAGCTGTTGCCACAAACATTATTTCTTATTTCTTGTTGCAACATAGTTGGAGACAACTGGCTAACAAGCAATGTAATTCAACCATTGCATACCTGCAAACATACCGCGATGGATACACCTATTCTCGTCCTATCTCGGAAGTTAAGCATTGTCGTGCTTAGACCGTACGTGGATGGGGGACCACTTGTGAACTTCCAGAGCCGCAACCTTTCCTTTTTAATTTTTTCCTCTCTATTTTGGGGGCTTCTGTTAAAAGGAAATATAATTTCTCCTATATACTTCTACGACCTTACGACAATGAAATCTCCCGTTCTCGTTTGATCATGAAAGTTAATAATTGATGCTCTGGGATCATTTTTGGATGAGGACCGCCTGGAAACGACTGTTGCCGAAAAATTTATTTTTCCTTCCTTCTGGTATATAATTTTTTGAGGATCTGGCGAAAAAGTAAAGTTATTCCACCAACGTACGTCTAAAAGCATACATCAATGACTAAACCCTATCTCGTCTGATCACGGTGGTTAACCGTTTTCGGGTCAGGGCAACACTCTGATGGTACTCTGCTTGGAATCAGTTGTAGCCACAAACATTATTTCTCCTTTCTTGTTGCAACTTAATTGGAGAGAACTGGCTAAAAAGCAATGTAATTCAACCATTGCATACCTGCAAACATACCGCGATGGATACACATCTTCTCCTCTTATCACGGAAGTTAAGCATTGTCGGGCTTGGTCAGTACGTGGATAGGGGACCACTTGGGAATTTCCAGGGCCACAACCTTTCCTTTTTATTTCTTTTCCTCTCTATTTTGGGGTCTTCTGTTAAAAGGAAATGTAATATCTCCAATATATTTCTACGACCTTACGACAATGAAATCTCCCGTTCTCGTTTGATCATGAAAGTTAATAATTGATGCTCTGGGATCATTTTTGGATGAGGACCGCCTGGAAACGACTGTTGCCTTAAAATTTATTTTTCCTTTGTTCTGGTAAATAATTTTTTGAGGATCTGGCGAAAAAGTAAAGTTATTTCACCAACGTACGTCTAAAAGCATACATCAATGAAAAAATCTTATCTCATCGGATCACGGTGGTTAACGGTTATAGGGTCGGACCAACACTCTGATGGTACTCTGCTTGGAACCAGCTGTTACCACAAACATTACTTCTCATTTTATGATGCAACTTAATTGGAAAGATTTGTCTAAAAGACCATGTAATTCAACCAATATCTATCTGCAAAGATACCACGGTGGATACACATCTTCTCGTCCGATCATAAAAGTTAAGCACTGTCGGGCTAGGATAGTACTTGAATGGGGGGACCACTTGTGAACTTCCAGGGTCAAAACCATTCTTTTTCATTTCTTTTCCTCATTATTTTAGGGGATGCTGTTAAAGGAAAAGTAATTCCTCCAAGGTACTTTTACGACCTTACTACAATGCAACTCTCGTTCACGTTTGATCATAAAAGTTAATAATTGATGGACGGGGGTAATTATTGGATGAGGACTGCCTGGAAACAGCTGTTGCCGTAAAATTGATTTTTCCTTTCTTCTGGTAAATAATTTTTTGAGGATCTAGCTAAAAAGCAAAGTTATTCCACCAACGTACGTCTAAAAGCAAACATCAATGAAAAAATCCCATCTCGTCTTATCACGGTGGTTAACCATTATCGGGTCGGAGCATCACTCGGATGGTACTCTGCTTGGAATCAGCTGTTGCCACAAACATTATTTCTCATTTCATGATGCAACTTACTTCGATGGAACTGGCTGAAAAGCAATGTAATTCAACCAATGCATATCTGTAAACATACCGCGATGGATAAACAAATTCTCGTCCAATCACGGAAGTTAAGCATTGTCGGGCATAGATAATACGTGGATGGGGGACCACATGGGAACTTCCAGGGCCGCAACCTTTCCTTTTTATTTCTTTCCCTCACTGTTTTGGGAGATGCTGTTATAAGGAAATGTAATTTCTCCAATGTACTTCTACGACCTTACCACAATGAAAACTCCCGTACTCGTTTGATAATGAAAGTTAATAATTGATGCTCTGGGATCATTTTTGGATCAGGACCGCCTGGAAACGACTGTTGACGTAAAATTTATTTTTCCTTTCTTCTGGTAAATATGTATTTAAGGATCTGGCGAAAAAGTAAAGTTATTCCACCAACGTACGTCTAAAAGCATACATCAATGAAAAAATCTTATATCGTCTGATCACGGTGGTTAACTGTTATAGGGTCGGAGCAACACTCTGATGTTACTCTGCTTGGAACCAGCTGTTACCACAAACATTATTTCTCATTTTATGATGCAACTTAGTTGGAAACATTTGGCTAAAAGACCATGTATTTCCACCAATATCTATCTGCAAAGATACCACGGTGGATACACATATTCTCGTCCTATAACGGAAGTTAAGCATTGTCGGGCTTGGACAGTACGTGGATGGGGGACCACTTGGGAACTTCCAGGGCCGCAACCTTTCCATTTTAGTTCCTTTCTTCTCTATTTTGGGGGGTTCTGTTAAAAGGAAATGTAATTTCTCCAATATACTTCTACGACCTTGCGACAATGAAATCTCCCGTTCTCGTTTGATCATGAAAGTTAATAATTGATGCTCTCAGATCATTTTTGGATCAGACCGCCTGAAAACGACTGTTGCCGTAAAATTTATTTTTCCTTTCTTCTGGTAAATATGTATTTGAGGATCTGGCGAAAAAGTAAAGTTATTCCACCAACGTACGTCTAAAAGCATACATCAATGAAAAAATCTTATCTCGTCTGATCACGGTTGTTAACTGTTATAGGGTCGGAGCAACACTCTGATGTTACTCTGCTTGGAACCAGCTGTTACCACAAACATTATTTCTCATTTTATGATGCAACTTAGTTGGAAACATTTGGCTAAAAGACCATGTATTTTAACCAATATCTATCTGCAAAGATACCACGGTGGATACAAATATTCTAGTCCGATCACAAAATTTAAGCATTGTCGGGCTTGGATAGTATTTGAATGGGGGACCACTTGGGAACTTCCAGGGTCAAAACCATTATTTTTCATTTCTTTTCCTCACTATTATAGGGGATGCTGTTAAAGGAAAAGTAATTCCTCCAACGTACTTTTACGACCTTACTACAATGAAAACTCCCGTTCTCGTTTGATCATAAAAGTTAATAATTTATGGCCTGGGATAATTATTGGATAAGGACTGCCTGGAAACAACTGTTGCCGTAAAATTGATTTTTCCTTTCTTCTGGTAAATAATTTTTTGAGGATCTGGCAAAAAAGTAAAGCTATTCCACCAACGTACGTCTAAACGCATACATCAATGACTAAACCCTATCTCGTCTGGTCACGGTGGTTAACCGTTTTCGGGTCAGGGCAACACTCTGATGGTACTCTGCTTGGAATCAGTTCTAGCCACAAACATTATTTCTCATCTCTTGTTGCAACTTAGTTGGAGAGAACTGGCTAAAAAGCAATGTAATTCAACCATTGCATACCTGCAAACATACCGCGATGGATACACATATTCTCGTCCTATCACGGAAGTTAAGCATTGTCGGGTTTGGACAGTATGTGGATGGGGAACCACTTGGGAACTTCCAGGTCGGCAACCTTTCCTTTTTATTTCTTTTCCTCTCTATTTTGGGGGATGTTAAAGGAAAAGTAATTCCTTCAACGTACTTTTACCACTTTACTACATTGCAACTCCCGTTCTCGTTTGATCATAAAAGTTAATAATTGATGGACTGGGATAATTATTGGATGAGGACTGCCTGGAAACAGCTGTTGCCGTAAAATTGATTTTTCCTTTCTTTTGTAAAATAATTTTTTGACGCTCTAGCTAAAAAGCAAAGTTATTCCACCAACGTACGTCTAAAAGCATACATCAATGAAAAAATCTTATCTCGTCGGATCACGGTGGTTAACCATTATCGGGTTGGGGCATTACTCGGATGGTACTCTGCTTGGAATCAGCTGTTGCCATAAACATTATTTCTTATTTCATGATGCAACTTACTTGGATGGGACTGGCTGAAAAGCAATGTAATTCAACCAATGCATATCTGTAAACATACCGCGATGGATATACAAATTCTCGTCCAATCACGGAAGTTAAGCATTGTCGGGCATCGATAATACGTGGATGGGGGACCACATGGAAACTTCCTGGGCCGCAACCTTTCCTTTTTATTTCTTTCCCTCACTATTTTGGGAGGTGCTGTTAAAAGGAAATGTAATTTCTCCAATGTACTTCTACGACCTTACCACAATGAAAACTCCCGTACTCATTTGATCATGGAACTTAATAATAGATGGTCTAGGATAATTTTTGGATGAGGACCGCCTGAAAACAACTGTTGCCGTACAATTTATTTTTCCTTTCTTCTAGTAAATAATTTTTTGAGGATCTGGCGAAAAAGTAAAGTTATTCCACCAACGTACGTCTAAAAGCATACATCAATGAAAATATCTTATCTGGTCAGATCACGGTGGTTAACTGTTATAGGGTCGGAGCAAAACTCTGATGTTACTCTGCTTAGAACCAGCTGTTACCACAAACATTATTTCTCATTTCATGATGCAACTTACTTGGATGGAATTGGCTGAAAAACAATGTAATTCAACCAATGCATATCTGTAAACATACCGCGATGGATACATAAAATTCTCGTCCAATCACGGAAGTTAAGCATTGTCGGGCATAGATAATACGTGGATGGGGGACCACATGGGAACTTCCTGGGCCGCAAACTTTCCTTTTTATTTCTTTCCCTCACTATTTTGGGAGATGCTGTTAAAAGGAAATGTAATTTCTCCAATGTACTTCTACGACCTTACCACAATAAAAACTCCCGTACTCGTTTGGACATGGAACTTAATAAAAGATGGTCTGGGATAATTTTTGGATGAGGACCGCCTGGAAACAACTGTTGCCGTACAATTTATTTTTACTTTCTTCAAGTAAATAATTTTTTGAGGATCTGGCGAAAAAGTAAAGTTATTCCACCAACGTACGTCTAAAAGCATACATCAATGACTAAACCCTATCTCGTCTGGTCACGGTGGTTAACCGTTTTCGGGTCAGGGCAACACTCTGATGGTACTCTGCTTGGAATCAGTTGTAGCCACAAACATTATTTCTCATCTCTTGTTGCAACTTAGTTGGAGAGAACTGGCTAAAAAGCAATGTAATTCAACCATTGCATACCTGCAAACATACCGCGATGGATACACATATTCTCGTCCTATCACGGAAGTTAAGCATTGTCGGGCATGGACAGTATGTGGATGGGGAACCACTTGGGAACTTCCAGGTCGGCAACCTTTCCTTTTTATTTCTTTTCCTCTCTATTTTGGGGGATGTTAAAGGAAAAGTAATTCCTTCAACGCACTTTTACCACTTTACTACAATGCAACTCCCGTTCTCGTTTGATCATAAAAGTTAATAATTGATGGACTGAGATAATTTTTGGATGAGGACCGCCTGGAAACAACTGTTGCCGTACAATTTATTTTTACTTTCTTCAAGTAAATAATTTTTTGAGGATCTGGCAAAAAAGTAAAGCTATTCCACCAACGTACGTCTAAACGCATACATCAATGACTAAACCCTATCTCGTCTGGTCACGGTGGTTAACCGTTTTCGGGTCAGGGCAACACTCTGATGGTACTCTGCTTGGAATCAGTTCTAGCCACAAACATTATTTCTCATCTCTTGTTGCAACTTAGTTGGAGAGAACTGGCTAAAAAGCAATGTAATTCAACCATTGCATACCTGCAAACATACCGCGATGGATACACATATTCTCGTCCTATCACGGAAGTTAAGCATTGTCGGGTTTGGACAGTATGTGGATGGGGAACCACTTGGGAACTTCCAGGTCGGCAACCTTTCCTTTTTATTTCTTTTCCTCTCTATTTTGGGGGATGTTAAAGGAAAAGTAATTCCTTCAACGTACTTTTACCACTTTACTACATTGCAACTCCCGTTCTCGTTTGATCATAAAAGTTAATAATTGATGGACTGGGATAATTATTGGATGAGGACTGCCTGGAAACAGCTGTTGCCGTAAAATTGATTTTTCCTTTCTTTTGTAAAATAATTTTTTGACGCTCTAGCTAAAAAGCAAAGTTATTCCACCAACGTACGTCTAAAAGCATACATCAATGAAAAAATCTTATCTCGTCGGATCACGGTGGTTAACCATTATCGGGTTGGGGCATTACTCGGATGGTACTCTGCTTGGAATCAGCTGTTGCCATAAACATTATTTCTTATTTCATGATGCAACTTACTTGGATGGGACTGGCTGAAAAGCAATGTAATTCAACCAATGCATATCTGTAAACATACCGCGATGGATATACAAATTCTCGTCCAATCACGGAAGTTAAGCATTGTCGGGCATCGATAATACGTGGATGGGGGACCACATGGAAACTTCCTGGGCCGCAACCTTTCCTTTTTATTTCTTTCCCTCACTATTTTGGGAGGTGCTGTTAAAAGGAAATGTAATTTCTCCAATGTACTTCTACGACCTTACCACAATGAAAACTCCCGTACTCATTTGATCATGGAACTTAATAATAGATGGTCTAGGATAATTTTTGGATGAGGACCGCCTGAAAACAACTGTTGCCGTACAATTTATTTTTCCTTTCTTCTAGTAAATAATTTTTTGAGGATCTGGCGAAAAAGTAAAGTTATTCCACCAACGTACGTCTAAAAGCATACATCAATGACTAAACCCTATCTCGTCTGATCACGGTGGTTAACCGTTTTCGGGTCAGGGCAATACTCTGATGGTACTCTGCTTGGAATCAGTTGTAGCCACAAACATTATTTCTCATTTCTTGTTGCAACATAGTTGGAGACAACTGGCTAACAAGCAATGTAATTCAATCATTGCATACCTGCAAACATACCGCGATGGATACACCTATTCTCGTCCTATCTCGGAAGTTAAGCATTGTCGTGCTTAGACCGTACGTGGATGGGGGACCACTTGTGAACTTCCAGAGCCGCAACCTTTCCTTTTTAATTTTTTCCTCTCTATTTTGGGGGCTTCTGTTAAAAGGAAATATATTTTCTCCTATATACTTCTACGACCTTACGACAATGAAATCTCCCGTTCTCGTTTGATCATGAAAGTTAATAATTGATGCTCTGGGATCATTTTTGGATGAGGACCGCCTGGAAACGACTGTTGCCGAAAAATTTATTTTTCCTTCCTTCTGGTAAATAATTTTTTGAGGATCTGGCGAAAAAGTAAAGTTATTCCACCAACGTACGTCTAAAAGCATACATCAATGAAAATATCTTATCTGGTCAGATCACGGTGGTTAACTGTTATAGGGTCGGAGCAAAACTCTGATGTTACTCTGCTTAGAACCAGCTGTTACCACAAACATTATTTCTCATTTCATGATGCAACTTACTTGGATGGAATTGGCTGAAAAACAATGTAATTCAACCAATGCATATCTGTAAACATACCGCGATGGATACATAAAATTCTCGTCCAATCACGGAAGTTAAGCATTGTCGGGCATAGATAATACGTGGATGGGGGACCACATGGGAACTTCCTGGGCCGCAAACTTTCCTTTTTATTTCTTTCCCTCACTATTTTGGGACATGCTGTTAAAAGGAAATGTAATTTCTCCAATGTACTTCTACGACCTTACCACAATGAAAACTCCCGTACTCGTTTGATAATGAAAGTTAATAATTGATGCTCTGGGATCATTTTTGGATCAGGACCGCCTGGAAACGACTGTTGCCGTAAAATTTATTTTTCCTTTCTTCTGGTAAATATGTATTTGAGGATCTGGCGAAAAAGTAAAGTTATTCCACCAACGTACGTCTAAAAGCATACATCAATGACTAAACCCTATCTCGTCTGATCACGGTGGTTAAACGTTTTCGGGTCAGGGCAACACTCTGATGGTACTCTGCTTGGAATCAGTTGTAGCCACAAACATTATTTCTCATTTCTTGTTGCAACTTAATTGGAGAGAACTGGCTAAAAAGTAATGTAATTCAACCATTGCATACCTGCAAACATACCGCGATGGATACACATCTTCTCCTCTTATCACGGAAGTTAAGCATTGTCGGGCTTGGTCAGTACGTGGATGGGGGACCACTTGGGAACTTCGTGGTATTTTGTGGGGTTCTGTTAAAAGGAAATGTAATTTCTCCAATATACTTCTACGACCTTGCGACAATGAAATCTTCCGTTCTCGTTTGATCATGAAAGTTAATAATTGATGCTCTGGGATCATTTTTGGATGAGGACCGCCTGGAAACGACTTTTGCCGTAAAATTTATTTTTCCTTTCTTCTGGTAAATATGTTTTTGAGGATCTGGCGAAAAAGTAAAGTTATTCCACCAACGTACGTCTAAAAGCATACATCAATGAAAAAATCTTATCTCGTCTGATCACGGTGGTTAACTGTTATAGGGTCGGAGCAACTCTCTGATCTTACTCTGCTTGAAACCAGCTGTTACCACAAACATTATTTCTCATTTTATGATGCAACTTAGTTGGAAAGATTTGGCTAAAAGACCATGTAATTCAACCAATATCTATCTGCAAAGATACCACGGTGGATACACATATTCTCGTCCGATCACAAAAGTTAAGCATTGTCGGGCTAGGATAGTATTTGAATGGGGGGACCACTTGGGAACTTCCAGGGTCAAAACCATTGTTTTTCATTTCTTTTCCTCACTATTTTAGGGGATGCTGTTAAAGGAAAATTAATTCCTTAAAAGTACTTTTACCACTTTACTACAATGCAACTCCCGTTCTCGTTTGATCATAAAAGTTAATAATTGATGGACTGGGATAATTATTGGATGAGGACCGCCTGGAAACAACTGTTGCCCTACAATTTATTTTTACTTTCTTCAAGTAATTAATTTTTTGAGGATCTGGCGAAAAAGTAAAGTTATTCCACCAACGTACGTCTAAAAGCATACCTCAATAAATGAATCCTATCTCGTCTGATCACGGTGGTTAAACCTTATTTTCCATTTCATGATGCAACTTAGTTGAAAAGATCTGACTAAAAGACAATGTAATTCAATCGATATATATCTGGCTAAAAAGCGTATCTGGAAACATACAGTGATGAATACATATATTCTCGTCCTATCACGGAAGTAAAGCGTTGTCGGTCATGGATAGTATTGGGGACCTCCTGGGAACTTCCAGGGCCGCAACCTTTCCTTTTTATTTCTTTTCCTCACTATTTTAGGAGATGCTGTTAAAAGGAAAAGTAATTTCTCCAGTGTACTTCTACGACCTTTCGACAATGGAAACTCCCTTTCTCGTTTGATCATGAAAGTTAATAATTGATTGTCTGGGATAGTTTTTGGATGAGGACCGCCTGGAAACGGCTGTTGCTGTAAAATTTAAGTTTCCTCTCTTCCGGTAAATAATTTTTTGAGGATCTGTCTAAAAAGTAAAGTTATTCCACCAAGGTACGTCTAAAAGCAGACATTAATGACCAAACCCTATCTCGTCTGATCACGGTGGTTAACCGTTATCGGGTCAGGGCAACACTCTGATGGTACTCCGCTTGGAATCAGCTGTTGCCACAAACATTAGTTTTCATTTCTTTATGCAACTTAGTTGGAGAGAACTGGCTAAAAAGCAATGTAATTCAACCATTGCATACCTGCAAACGTACCGCGATATATATACACATATTCTCGTCCTATCACGGAAGTTAAGCATTGTCGGGCTTGGAACTGTCCAAACAGCTGATTCCAAGCGGAGTAATTCCACAAAGTTATTCCACCAACGTACGTCTTTAAAGCATACATCAATGACTAAAGTACGGGGATGGGGGACCACTTCGGAACTTCCAGGGCCGCAACCTTTCCTTTTTATTTCTTTTCCTCTCTATTTTGGGGGGTTCTGTTAAAAGGAAATGTAATTTCTCCAATATAATTCTACGACCTTGCGACAATGAAATCTACTGTTCACGTTTGATCATGAAAATTGAAAATTGATGGTCTGGGATAGTTTTTAGATGATGGATCGCCTGGAAACAGCGGTTGCCTTAAACGTTGTTTTTCCTTTCTTCCAGTAAATAATTTTTTGAGAATCTGTCTCAAAAGCAAAGTTATTTCACCAACGTACGTCTAAAAGCATACCTCAATAAATGAATCCTATCTCATCTGATCATGGTGGTTAAACCTTATTTTCCATTTCATAATGCAACTTAGTTAGAAAGATCTGGCTAAAAGACAATGTAATTCAACCAATATCTATTTGCAAAGATACCACGGTGGATACACATTTTCTCGTCCGATCACGAAAGTTAAGCATTGTCGGGCTTGGATAGTATTTGGATGGGGGATCACTTTGGAACTTTCAGGACCGCATATATAATAATTTTTTGAGAATCTGGCTAAAAAGCAAAGTTATTCCACCAACATACGTCTTTAAAGCATACATCAATCACTAAACCCTATCTCGTCTGATCACGGTGGTTAACCGTTATCGGGTCAGGGCTACACTCTGATGGTACTCTGCTTGGAACTAGCTGTTTCCACAAACAATATTTCTCATTTCATAATGCAACTTAGTTGGAAACATTTGGCTAAAAGACCATGCATTTCAACCAATATCTATCTGCAAAGATACCACGGTGGATACAAATATTCTAGTCCGATCGCAAAATTTAAGCATTGTCGGGCTTGGATAGTATTTGAATGGGGGACCACTTGGGAACTTCCAGGGTCAAAACCATTATTTTTCATTTCTTTTCCTCACTATTATAGGGGATGCTGTTAAAGGAAAAGTAATTCCTCCAACGTACTTTTACGACCTTACTACAATGAAAACTCCCGTTCTCGTTTGATCATAAAAGTTAATAATTTATGGCCTGGGATAATTATTGGATAAGGACTGCCTGGAAACAACTGTTGCCGTAAAATTGATTTTTCCTTTCTTCTGGTAAATAATGTTTTGAGGATCTACCTAAAAAGCAAAGTTATTCCACCAACGTACGTCTAAAAGCAAACATCAATAAAAAAATCCTACCTCGTCTTATCACGGTGGTTAACCATTATCGGGTCGGGGCATCACTCGGATGGTACTCTGCTTGGGATCAGCTGTTGCCACAAACATTATTTCTTATTTCATGATGCAACTTACTTGGATGGGACTGGCTGAAAAGCAATGTAATTCAACCAATGCATATCTGTAAACATACCGCGATGGATATACAAATTCTCGTCCAATCACGGAAGTTAAGCATTGTCGGGCATCGATAATACGTGGATGGGGGACCACATGGAAACTTCCGGGGCTGCAACCTTTCCATTTTATTTCTTTCCCTCACTATTTTGAAAGATGCTGTTAAAAGGAAATGTAATTTCTCCAATGTACTTCTACGACCTTACCACAATAAAAACTCCCGTACTCGTTTGATCATGGAACTTAATAAAAGATGGTCTGGGATAATTTTTGGATGAGGACCGCCTGGAAACAACTGTTGCCGTACAATTTATTTTTACTTTCTTCAAGTAAATAATTTTTTGAGGATCTGGCGAAAAAGTAAAGTTATTCCACCAACGTACGTCTAAAAGCATACATCAATGACTAAACCCAATCTCGTCTGGTCACGGTGGTTAACCGTTTTCGGGTCAGGGCAACACTCTGATGGTACTCTGCTTGGAATCAGTTGTAGCCACAAACATTATTTCTCATCTCTTGTTGCAACTTAGTTGGAGAGAACTGGCTAAAAAGCAATGTAATTCAACCATTGCATACCTGCAAACATACCGCGATGGATACACATATTCTTGTCCTATCACGGAAGTTAAGCATTGTCGGGCATGGACAGTATGTGGATGGGGAACCACTTGGGAACTTCCAGGTCGGCAACCTTTCCTTTTTATTTCTTTTCCTCTCTATTTTGGGGGATGTTAAAGGAAAAGTAATTCCTTCAACGCACTTTTACCACTTTACTACAATGCAACTCCCGTTCTCGTTTGATCATAAAAGTTAATAATTGATGGACTGGGATAATTATTGGATGAGGACTGCCTGGAAACAGCTGTTGCCGTAAAATTGATTTTTCCTTCCTTCTGTAAAATAATTTTTTGACGCTCTAGCTAAAAAGCAAAGTTATTCCACCAACGTACGTCTAAAAGCATACATCAATGAAAAAATCTTATCTCGTCGGATCACGGTGGTTAACCATTATCGGGTTGGGGCATCACTCGGATGGTACTCTGCTTGGAATCAGCTGTTGCCACAAACATTATTTCTTATTTCATGATGCAACTTACTTGGATGGGACTGGCTGAAAAGCAATGTAATTCAACCAATGCATATCTGTAAACATACCGCGATGGATATACAAATTCTCGTCCAATCACGGAAGTTAAGCATTGGCGGGCATCGATAATACGTGGATGGGGTACCACATGGAAACTTCCAGGGCCGCAACCTTTCCTTTTTATTTCTTTCCCTCACTATTTTGAAAGATGCTGTTAAAAGGAAATGTAATTTCTCCAATGTACTTCTACGACCTTACCACAATAAAAACTCCCGTACTCGTTTGATCATGGAACTTAATAAAAGATGGTCTGGGATAATTTTTGGATGAGGACCGCCTGGAAACAACTGTTGCCGTACAATTTATTTTTCCTTTCTTCAAGTAAATAATTTTTTGAGGATCTGGCAAAAAAGTAAAGCTATTCCACCAACGTACGTCTAAAAGCATACATCAATGACTAAACCCTATCTCGTCTGGTCACGGTGGTTAACCGTTTTCGGGTCAGGGCAACACTCTGATGGTACTCTGCTTGGAATCAGTTGTAGCCACAAACATTATTTCTCATCTCTTGTTGCAACTTAGTTGGAGAGAACTGGCTAAAAAGCAATGTAATTCAACCATTGCATACCTGCAAACATACCGCGATGGATACACCTATTCTCGTCCTATCTCGGAAGTTAAGCATTGTCGTGCTTAGACCGTACGTGGATGGGGTACCACTTGTGAACTTCCAGAGCCGCAACCTTTCCTTTTTATTTCTTTCCCTCACTATTTTGAAAGATGCTGTTAAAAGGAAATGTAATTTCTCCAATGTACTTCTACGACCTTACCACAATAAAAACTCCCGTACTCGTTTGATCATGGAACTTAATAAAAGATGGTCTGGGATAATTTTTGGATGAGGACCGCCTGGAAACAGCTGTTGCCGTAAAATTGATTTTACCTTCCTTTTGTAAAATAATTTTTTGACGCTCTAGCTAAAAAGCAAAGTTATTCCACCAACGTACGTCTAAAAGCATACATCAATGAAAAAATCTTATCTCGTCGGATCACGGTGGTTAACCATGATCGGGTTGGGGCATTACTCGGATGGTACTCTGCTTGGAATCAGCTGTTGCCACAAACATTATTTCTTATTTCTTGTTGCAACATAGTTGGAGACAACTGGCTAACAAGCAATGTAATTCAACCATTGCATACCTGCAAACATACCGCGATGGATACACCTATTCTCGTCCTATCTCGGAAGTTAAGCATTGTCGTGCTTAGACCGTACGTGGATGGGGGACCACTTGTGAACTTCCAGAGCCGCAACCTTTCCTTTTTAATTTTTTCCTCTCTATTTTGGGGGCTTCTGTTAAAAGGAAATATAATTTCTCCTATATACTTCTACGACCTTACGACAATGAAATCTCCCGTTCTCGTTTGATCATGAAAGTTAATAATTGATGCTCTGGGATCATTTTTGGATGAGGACCGCCTGGAAACGACTGTTGCCGAAAAATTTATTTTTCCTTCCTTCTGGTATATAATTTTTTGAGGATCTGGCGAAAAAGTAAAGTTATTCCACCAACGTACGTCTAAAAGCATACATCAATGACTAAACCCTATCTCGTCTGATCACGGTGGTTAACCGTTTTCGGGTCAGGGCAACACTCTGATGGTACTCTGCTTGGAATCAGTTGTAGCCACAAACATTATTTCTCCTTTCTTGTTGCAACTTAATTGGAGAGAACTGGCTAAAAAGCAATGTAATTCAACCATTGCATACCTGCAAACATACCGCGATGGATACACATCTTCTCCTCTTATCACGGAAGTTAAGCATTGTCGGGCTTGGTCAGTACGTGGGTAGGGGACCACTTGGGAATTTCCAGGGCCACAACCTTTCCTTTTTATTTCTTTTCCTCTCTATTTTGGGGTCTTCTGTTAAAAGGAAATGTAATATCTCCAATATATTTCTACGACCTTACGACAATGAAATCTCCCGTTCTCGTTTGATCATGAAAGTTAATAATTGATGCTCTGGGATCATTTTTGGATGAGGACCGCCTGGAAACGACTGTTGCCTTAAAATTTATTTTTCCTTTGTTCTGGTAAATAATTTTTTGAGGATCTGGCGAAAAAGTAAAGTTATTTCACCAACGTACGTTTAAAAGCATACATCAATGAAAAAATCTTATCTCATCGGATCACGGTGGTTAACGGTTATAGGGTCGGACCAACACTCTGATGGTACTCTGCTTGGAACCAGCTGTTACCACAAACATTACTTCTCATTTTATGATGCAACTTAATTGGAAAGATTTGTCTAAAAGACCATGTAATTCAACCAATATCTATCTGCAAAGATACCACGGTGGATACACATCTTCTCGTCCGATCATAAAAGTTAAGCACTGTCGGGCTAGGATAGTACTTGAATGGGGGGACCACTTGTGAACTTCCAGGGTCAAAACCATTCTTTTTCATTTCTTTTCCTCATTATTTTAGGGGATGCTGTTAAAGGAAAAGTAATTCCTCCAAGGTACTTTTACGACCTTACTACAATGCAACTCTCGTTCACGTTTGATCATAAAAGTTAATAATTGATGGACGGGGGTAATTATTGGATGAGGACTGCCTGGAAACAGCTGTTGCCGTAAAATTGATTTTTCCTTTCTTCTGGTAAATAATTTTTTGAGGATCTAGCTAAAAAGCAAAGTTATTCCACCAACGTACGTCTAAAAGCAAACATCAATGAAAAAATCCCATCTCGTCTTATCACGGTGGTTAACCATTATCGGGTCGGAGCATCACTCGGATGGTACTCTGCTTGGAATCAGCTGTTGCCACAAACATTATTTCTCATTTCATGATGCAACTTACTTCGATGGAACTGGCTGAAAAGCAATGTAATTCAACCAATGCATATCTGTAAACATACCGCGATGGATAAACAAATTCTCGTCCAATCACGGAAGTTAAGCATTGTCGGGCATAGATAATACGTGGATGGGGGACCACATGGGAACTTCCAGGGCCGCAACCTTTCCTTTTTATTTCTTTCCCTCACTGTTTTGGGAGATGCTGTTATAAGGAAATGTAATTTCTCCAATGTACTTCTACGACCTTACCACAATGAAAACTCCCGTACTCGTTTGATAATGAAAGTTAATAATTGATGCTCTGGGATCATTTTTGGATCAGGACCGCCTGGAAACGACTGTTGACGTAAAATTTATTTTTCCTTTCTTCTGGTAAATATGTATTTAAGGATCTGGCGAAAAAGTAAAGTTATTCCACCAACGTACGTCTAAAAGCATACATCAATGAAAAAATCTTATATCGTCTGATCACGGTGGTTAACTGTTATAGGGTCGGAGCAACACTCTGATGTTACTCTGCTTGGAACCAGCTGTTACCACAAACATTATTTCTCATTTTATGATGCAACTTAGTTGGAAACATTTGGCTAAAAGACCATGTATTTCCACCAATATCTATCTGCAAAGATACCACGGTGGATACACATATTCTCGTCCTATAACGGAAGTTAAGCATTGTCGGGCTTGGACAGTACGTGGATGGGGGACCACTTGGGAACTTCCAGGGCCGCAACCTTTCCATTTTAGTTCCTTTCTTCTCTATTTTGGGGGGTTCTGTTAAAAGGAAATGTAATTTCTCCAATATACTTCTACGACCTTGCGACAATGAAATCTCCCGTTCTCGTTTGATCATGAAAGTTAATAATTGATGCTCTCAGATCATTTTTGGATCAGACCGCCTGAAAACGACTGTTGCCGTAAAATTTATTTTTCCTTTCTTCTGGTAAATATGTATTTGAGGATCTGGCGAAAAAGTAAAGTTATTCCACCAACGTACGTCTAAAAGCATACATCAATGAAAAAATCTTATCTCGTCTGATCACGGTTGTTAACTGTTATAGGGTCGGAGCAACACTCTGATGTTACTCTGCTTGGAACCAGCTGTTACCACAAACATTATTTCTCATTTTATGATGCAACTTAGTTGGAAACATTTGGCTAAAAGACCATGTATTTTAACCAATATCTATCTGCAAAGATACCACGGTGGATACAAATATTCTAGTCCGATCACAAAATTTAAGCATTGTCGGGCTTGGATAGTATTTGAATGGGGGACCACTTGGGAACTTCCAGGGTCAAAACCATTATTTTTCATTTCTTTTCCTCACTATTATAGGGGATGCTGTTAAAGGAAAAGTAATTCCTCCAACGTACTTTTACGACCTTACTACAATGAAAACTCCCGTTCTCGTTTGATCATAAAAGTTAATAATTTATGGCCTGGGATAATTATTGGATAAGGACTGCCTGGAAACAACTGTTGCCGTAAAATTGATTTTTCCTTTCTTCTGGTAAATAATTTTTTGAGGATCTAGCTAAAAAGCAAAGTTATTCCACCAACGTACGTCTAAAAGCAAACAACAATGAAAAAATCCTATCTCGTCTTATCACGGTGGTTAACCATTATCGGGTCGGAGCATCACTCGGATGGTACTCTGCTTGGAATCAGCTGTTGCCACAAACATTATTTCTCATTTCATGATGCAACTTACTTGGATGGAACTGGCTGAAAAGCAATGTAATTCAACCAATGCATATCTCTAAACATACCGCGATGGATACACCAATTCTCGTCCAATCACGAAAGTTAAGCATTGTCGGACATCGATAAAACGTGGATGGGGGACCACATGGGAACTTCCAGGGCCGCAACCTTTCCTTTTTATTTCTTTCCCTCACTATTTTGAAAGATGCTGTTAAAAGGAAATGTAATTTCTCCAATGTACTTCTACGACCTTACCACAATGAAAACTCCCGTACTCGTTTGATCATGGAACTTAATAATAGATGGTCTGGGATAATTTTTGCATGAGGACCGCCTGGAAACAACTGTTGCCGTACAATTTATTTTTCCTTTCTTCAAGGAAATAATTTTTTGAGGATCTGGCGAAAAAGTAAAGTTATTCCACCAACGTACGTCTAAAAGCATACATCAATCACTAAACCTTATCTCGTCTGATCACGGTGGTTAACCGTTTTCGGGTCAGGGCAACACTCTGATGGTACTCTGCTTTGAACCAGCTGTTACCACAAACATTATTTCTCATTTTATGATGCAAATTAGTTGGAAAGATTTGGCTAAAAGACCATGTAATTCAACCAATATCTATCTGCAAAGATACCACGGTGGATACACATATTCTCGTCCGATCACAAAAGTTAAGCATTGTCGGGCTAGGATAGTATTTGAATGGGGGGACCACTTGGGAACTTCCAGGGTCAAAACCATTGTTTTTCATTTCTTTTCCTCACTTTTTTAGGGGATGCTGTTAAAGGAAAAGTAATTCCTTCAACGTACCTTTACCACTTTACTACAATGCAACTCCCGTTCTCGTTTGATCATAAAAGTTAATAATTGATGGACTGGGATAATTATTGGATGAGGACTGCCTGGAAACAGCTGTTGCCGTAAAATTGATTTTTCCTTTCTTCTGGTAAATAATGTTTTGAGGATCTACCTAAAAAGCAAAGTTATTCCACCAACGTACGTCTAAAAGCAAACATCAATAAAAAAATCCTACCTCGTCTTATCACGGTGGTTAACCATTATCGGGTCGGGGCATCACTCGGATGGTACTCTGCTTGGGATCAGCTGTTGCCACAAACATTATTTCTTATTTCATGATGCAACTTACTTGGATGGGACTGGCTGAAAAGCAATGTAATTCAACCAATGCATATCTGTAAACATACCGCGATGGATATACAAATTCTCGTCCAATCACGGAAGTTAAGCATTGTCGGGCATCGATAATACGTGGATGGGGGACCACATGGAAACTTCCGGGGCTGCAACCTTTCCATTTTATTTCTTTCCCTCACTATTTTGAAAGATGCTGTTAAAAGGAAATGTAATTTCTCCAATGTACTTCTACGACCTTACCACAATAAAAACTCCCGTACTCGTTTGATCATGGAACTTAATAAAAGATGGTCTGGGATAATTTTTGGATGAGGACCGCCTGGAAACAACTGTTGCCGTACAATTTATTTTTACTTTCTTCAAGTAAATAATTTTTTGAGGATCTGGCGAAAAAGTAAAGTTATTCCACCAACGTACGTCTAAAAGCATACATCAATGACTAAACCCAATCTCGTCTGGTCACGGTGGTTAACCGTTTTCGGGTCAGGGCAACACTCTGATGGTACTCTGCTTGGAATCAGTTGTAGCCACAAACATTATTTCTCATCTCTTGTTGCAACTTAGTTGGAGAGAACTGGCTAAAAAGCAATGTAATTCAACCATTGCATACCTGCAAACATACCGCGATGGATACACATATTCTTGTCCTATCACGGAAGTTAAGCATTGTCGGGCATGGACAGTATGTGGATGGGGAACCACTTGGGAACTTCCAGGTCGGCAACCTTTCCTTTTTATTTCTTTTCCTCTCTATTTTGGGGGATGTTAAAGGAAAAGTAATTCCTTCAACGCACTTTTACCACTTTACTACAATGCAACTCCCGTTCTCGTTTGATCATAAAAGTTAATAATTGATGGACTGGGATAATTATTGGATGAGGACTGCCTGGAAACAGCTGTTGCCGTAAAATTGATTTTTCCTTCCTTCTGTAAAATAATTTTTTGACGCTCTAGCTAAAAAGCAAAGTTATTCCACCAACGTACGTCTAAAAGCATACATCAATGAAAAAATCTTATCTCGTCGGATCACGGTGGTTAACCATTATCGGGTTGGGGCATCACTCGGATGGTACTCTGCTTGGAATCAGCTGTTGCCACAAACATTATTTCTTATTTCATGATGCAACTTACTTGGATGGGACTGGCTGAAAAGCAATGTAATTCAACCAATGCATATCTGTAAACATACCGCGATGGATATACAAATTCTCGTCCAATCACGGAAGTTAAGCATTGGCGGGCATCGATAATACGTGGATGGGGTACCACATGGAAACTTCCAGGGCCGCAACCTTTCCTTTTTATTTCTTTCCCTCACTATTTTGAAAGATGCTGTTAAAAGGAAATGTAATTTCTCCAATGTACTTCTACGACCTTACCACAATAAAAACTCCCGTACTCGTTTGATCATGGAACTTAATAAAAGATGGTCTGGGATAATTTTTGGATGAGGACCGCCTGGAAACAACTGTTGCCGTACAATTTATTTTTCCTTTCTTCAAGTAAATAATTTTTTGAGGATCTGGCAAAAAAGTAAAGCTATTCCACCAACGTACGTCTAAAAGCATACATCAATGACTAAACCCTATCTCGTCTGGTCACGGTGGTTAACCGTTTTCGGGTCAGGGCAACACTCTGATGGTACTCTGCTTGGAATCAGTTGTAGCCACAAACATTATTTCTCATCTCTTGTTGCAACTTAGTTGGAGAGAACTGGCTAAAAAGCAATGTAATTCAACCATTGCATACCTGCAAACATACCGCGATGGATACACCTATTCTCGTCCTATCTCGGAAGTTAAGCATTGTCGTGCTTAGACCGTACGTGGATGGGGTACCACTTGTGAACTTCCAGAGCCGCAACCTTTCCTTTTTATTTCTTTCCCTCACTATTTTGAAAGATGCTGTTAAAAGGAAATGTAATTTCTCCAATGTACTTCTACGACCTTACCACAATAAAAACTCCCGTACTCGTTTGATCATGGAACTTAATAAAAGATGGTCTGGGATAATTTTTGGATGAGGACCGCCTGGAAACAGCTGTTGCCGTAAAATTGATTTTTCCTTCCTTTTGTAAAATAATTTTTTGACGCTCTAGCTAAAAAGCAAAGTTATTCCACCAACGTACGTCTAAAAGCATACATCAATGAAAAAATCTTATCTCGTCGGATCACGGTGGTTAACCATGATCGGGTTGGGGCATTACTCGGATGGTACTCTGCTTGGAATCAGCTGTTGCCACAAACATTCTTTCTTATTTCTTGTAGCAACATAGTTGGAGACAACTGGCTAACAAGCAATGTAATTCAACCATTGCATACCTGCAAACATACCGCGATGGATACACCTATTCTCGTCCTATCTCGGAAGTTAAGCATTGTCGTGCTTAGACCGTACGTGGATGGGGGACCACTTGTGAACTTCCTGAGCCGCAACCTTTCCTTTTTAATTTTTTCCTCTCTATTTTGGGGGCTTCTGTTAAAAGGAAATATAATTTCTCCTATATACTTCTACGACCTTACGACAATGAAATCTCCCGTTCTCGTTTGATCATGAAAGTTAATAATTGATGCTCTGGGATCATTTTTGGATGAGGACCGCCTGGAAACGACTATTGCCGAAAAATTTATTTTTCCTTCCTTCTGGTAAATAATTTTTTGAGGATCTGGCGAAAAAGTAAAGTTATTCCACCAACGTACGTCTAAAAGCATACATCAATGACTAAAACCTATCTCGTCTGATCACGGTGGTTAACCGTTTTCGGGTCAGGGCAACACTCTGATGGTACTCTGCTTGGAATCAGTTGTAGCCACAAACATTATTTCTCATTTCTTGTTGCAACTTAATTGGAGAGAACTGGCTAAAAAGCAATGTAATTCAACCATTGCATACCTGCAAACATACCGCGATGGATACACATCTTCTCCTCTTATCACGGAAGTTAAGCATTGTCGGGCTTGGTCAGTACGTGGATAGGGGACCACTTGGGAATTTCCAGGGCCACAACCTTTCCTTTTTATTTCTTTTCCTCTCTATTTTGGGGTCTTCTGTTAAAAGGAAATGTAATATCTCCAATATATTTCTACGACCTTACGACAATGAAATCTCCCGTTCTCGTTTGATCATGAAAGTTAATAATTGATGCTCTGGGATCATTTTTGGATGAGGACCGCCTGGAAACGACTGTTGCCTTAAAATTTATTTTTCCTTTGTTCTGGTAAATAATTTTTTGAGGATCTGGCGAAAAAGTAAAGTTATTTCACCAACGTACGTCTAAAAGCATACATCAATGAAAAAATCTTATCTCATCGGATCACGGTGGTTAACGGTTATAGGGTCGGACCAACACTCTGATGGTACTCTGCTTGGAACCAGCTGTTACCACAAACATTATTTCTCATTTTATGATGCAACTTAATTGGAAAGATTTGTCTAAAAGACCATGTAATTCAACCAATATCTATCTGCAAAGATACCACGGTGGATACACATCTTCTCGTCCGATCATAAAAGTTAAGCACTGTCGGGCTAGGATAGTACTTGAATGGGGGGACCACTTGTGAACTTCCAGGGTCAAAACCATTCTTTTTCATTTCTTTTCCTCATTATTTTAGGGGATGCTGTTAAAGGAAAAGTAATTCCTCCAAGGTACTTTTACGACCTTACTACAATGCAACTCTCGTTCACGTTTGATCATAAAAGTTAATAATTGATGGACGGGGGTAATTATTGGATGAGGACTGCCTGGAAACAGCTGTTGCCGTAAAATTGATTTTTCCTTTCTTCTGGTAAATAATTTTTTGAGGATCTAGCTAAAAAGCAAACTTATTCCACCAACGTACGTCTAAAAGCAAACATCAATGAAAAAATCCCATCTCGTCTTATCACGGTGGTTAACCATTATCGGGTCGGAGCATCACTCGGATGGTACTCTGCTTGGAATCAGCTGTTGCCACAAACATTATTTCTCATTTCATGATGCAACTTACTTCGATGGAACTGGCTGAAAAGCAATGTAATTCAACCAATGCATATCTGTAAACATACCGCGATGGATAAACAAATTCTCGTCCAATCACGGAAGTTAAGCATTGTCGGGCATAGATAATACGTGGATGGGGGACCACATGGGAACTTCCAGGGCCGCAACCTTTCCTTTTTATTTCTTTCCCTCACTGTTTTGGGAGATGCTGTTATAAGGAAATGTAATTTCTCCAATGTACTTCTACGACCTTACCACAATGAAAACTCCCGTACTCGTTTGATAATGAAAGTTAATAATTGATGCTCTGGGATCATTTTTGGATCAGGACCGCCTGGAAACGACTGTTGACGTAAAATTTATTTTTCCTTTCTTCTGGTAAATATGTATTTAAGGATCTGGCGAAAAAGTAAAGTTATTCCACCAACGTACGTCTAAAAGCATACATCAATGAAAAAATCTTATATCGTCTGATCACGGTGGTTAACTGTTATAGGGTCGGAGCAACACTCTGATGTTACTCTGCTTGGAACCAGCTGTTACCACAAACATTATTTCTCATTTTATGATGCAACTTAGTTGGAAACATTTGGCTAAAAGACCATGTATTTCCACCAATATCTATCTGCAAAGATACCACGGTGGATACACATATTCTCGTCCTATAACGGAAGTTAAGCATTGTCGGGCTTGTAGAGTACGTGGATGGGGGACCACTTGGGAACTTCCAGGGCCGCAACCTTTCCATTTTAGTTCCTTTCTTCTCTATTTTGGGGGGTTCTGTTAAAAGGAAATGTAATTTCTCCAATATACTTCTACGACCTTGCGACAATGAAATCTCCCGTTCTCGTTTGATCATGAAAGTTAATAATTGATGCTCTCAGATCATTTTTGGATCAGACCGCCTGAAAACGACTGTTGCCGTAAAATTTATTTTTCCTTTCTTCTGGTAAATATGTATTTGAGGATCTGGCGAAAAAGTAAAGTTATTCCACCAACGTACGTCTAAAAGCATACATCAATGAAGAAATCTTATCTCGTCTGATCACGGTTGTTAACTGTTATAGGGTCGGAGCAACACTCTGATGTTACTCTGCTTGGAACCAGCTGTTACCACAAACATTATTTCTCATTTTATGATGCAACTTAGTTGGAAACATTTGGCTAAAAGACCATGTATTTTAACCAATATCTATCTGCAAAGATACCACGGTGGATACAAATATTCTAGTCCGATCACAAAATTTAAGCATTGTCGGGCTTGGATAGTATTTGAATGGGGGACCACTTGGGAACTTCCATTGTCAAAACCATTATTTTTCATTTCTTTTCCTCACTATTATAGGGGATGCTGTTAAAGGAAAGGTAATTCCTCCAACGTATATTTACGACCTTACTACAATGAAAATTCCCGTTTTCGTTTGATCATAAAAGTTAATAATTTATGGCCTGGGATAATTATTGGATAAGGACTGCCCGGAAACAGCTGTTGCCGTAAAATTGATTTTTCCTTTCTTCTGGTAAATAATTCTTTGAGGATCTAGCTAAAAAGTAAAGTTATTCCACCAAAGTACGTCTAAAAGCAAACATCAATGAAAAAATCCCATCTCGTCTTATCACGGTGGTTAACCATTATCGGGTCGGAGCATCACTCGGATGGTACTCTGCTTGGAATCAGCTGTTGCCACAAACATTATTTCTCATTTCATGATGCAACTTACTTGGATGGAACTGGCTGAAAAGCAATGTAATTCAACCAATGCATATCTGTAAACATACCGCGATGGATACACAAATTCTCGTCCAATCACGGAAGTTAAGCATTGTCAGACATCGATAATACGTGGATGGGGGACCACATGGGAACTTCCAGGGCCGCAACCTTTCCTTTTTATTTCTTTCCCTCACTATTTTGAAAGATGCTGTTAAAAGGAAATGTAATTTCTCTAACGTACTTTTACGACCTTACTACAATGAAAACTCCCGTTCTCGTTTGATCATGGAACTTAATAATAGATGGTCTGGGATAATTTTTGGATGAGGACCGCCTGGAAACAACTGTTGCCGTACAATTTATTTTTCCTTTCTTCAAGTAAATAATTTTTTGAGGATCTGGCGAAAAAGTAAAGTTATTCCACCAACGTACGTCTAAAAGCATACATCAATGACTAAACCCTATCTCGTCTGATCACGGTGGTTAACCGTTTTCGGGTCAGGGCAACACTCTGATGGTACTCTGCTTGGAATCAGTTGTAGCCACAAACATTGTTTCTCTTTTCTTGTTGCAACTTAATTGGAGAGAACTGGCTAAAAAGCAATGTAATTCAACCATTGCATACCTGCAAACATACCGCGATAGATACACATATTCTAGTCCTGTCACGGAAGTTAAGCATTGTCGCGCTTAGACAGTACGTGGATGGGGGAACACTTGGGAACTTCCAGGGCCGCAACGTTTCCTTTTTAGTTCTTTTCCTCTCTATTTTGCGGGGTTCTGTTAAAAGGAAATGTAATTTCTCCTATATACTTCTACGACCTTGCGACAATGAAATCTTCCGTTCTCGTTTGATCATGAAAGTTAATAATTGATGCTCTGGGATCATTTTTGGATGAGGACCGCCTGGAAACGACTGTTGCCTTAAAATTTATTTTTCCTTTGTTCTGGTAAATAATTTTTTGAGGATCTGGCGAAAAAGTAAAGTTATTTCACCAACGTACGTCTAAAAGCATACATCAATGAAAAAATCTTATCTCATCGGATCACGGTGGTTAACGGTTATAGGGTCGGACCAACACTCTGATGGTACTCTGCTTGGAACCAGCTGTTACCACAAACATTATTTCTCATTTTATGATGCAACTTAATTGGAAAGATTTGTCTAAAAGACCATGTAATTCAACCAATATCTATCTGCAAAGATACCACGGTGGATACACATCTTCTCGTCCGATCATAAAAGTTAAGCACTGTCGGGCTAGGATAGTACTTGAATGGGGGGACCACTTGTGAACTTCCAGGGTCAAAACCATTCTTTTTCATTTCTTTTCCTCATTATTTTAGGGGATGCTGTTAAAGGAAAAGTAATTCCTCCAAGGTACTTTTACGACCTTACTACAATGCAACTCTCGTTCACGTTTGATCATAAAAGTTAATAATTGATGGACGGGGGTAATTATTGGATGAGGACTGCCTGGAAACAGCTGTTGCCGTAAAATTGATTTTTCCTTTCTTCTGGTAAATAATTTTTTGAGGATCTAGCTAAAAAGCAAAGTTATTCCACCAACGTACGTCTAAAAGCAAACATCAATGAAAAAATCCCATCTCGTCTTATCACGGTGGTTAACCATTATCGGGTCGGAGCATCACTCGGATGGTACTCTGCTTGGAATCAGCTGTTGCCACAAACATTATTTCTCATTTCATGATGCAACTTACTTCGATGGAACTGGCTGAAAAGCAATGTAATTCAACCAATGCATATCTGTAAACATACCGCGATGGATAAACAAATTCTCGTCCAATCACGGAAGTTAAGCATTGTCGGGCATAGATAATACGTGGATGGGGGACCACATGGGAACTTCCAGGGCCGCAACCTTTCCTTTTTATTTCTTTCCCTCACTGTTTTGGGAGATGCTGTTATAAGGAAATGTAATTTCTCCAATGTACTTCTACGACCTTACCACAATGAAAACTCCCGTACTCGTTTGATAATGAAAGTTAATAATTGATGCTCTGGGATCATTTTTGGATCAGGACCGCCTGGAAACGACTGTTGACGTAAAATTTATTTTTCCTTTCTTCTGGTAAATATGTATTTAAGGATCTGGCGAAAAAGTAAAGTTATTCCACCAACGTACGTCTAAAAGCATACATCAATGAAAAAATCTTATATCGTCTGATCACGGTGGTTAACTGTTATAGGGTCGGAGCAACACTCTGATGTTACTCTGCTTGGAACCAGCTGTTACCACAAACATTATTTCTCATTTTATGATGCAACTTAGTTGGAAACATTTGGCTAAAAGACCATGTATTTCCACAAATATCTATCTGCAAAGATACCACGGTGGATACACATATTCTCGTCCTATAACGGAAGTTAAGCATTGTCGGGCTTGGACAGTACGTGGATGGGGGACCACTTGGGAACTTCCAGGGCCGCAACCTTTCCATTTTAGTTCCTTTCTTCTCTATTTTGGGGGGTTCTGTTAAAAGGAAATGTAATTTCTCCAATATACTTCTACGACCTTGCGACAATGAAATCTTCCGTTCTCGTTTGATCATGAAAGTTAATAATTGATGCTCTGGGATCATTTTTGGATCAGGACCGCCTGGAAACGACTTTTGCCGTAAAATTTATTTTTCCTTTCTTCTGTTAAATATGTATTTGAGGATCTGGCGAAAAAGTAAAGTTATTCCACCAACGTACGTCTAAAAGCATACATCAATGAAAAAATCTTATCTCGTCTCATCACGGTGGTTAACTGTTATAGGGTCGGAGCAACACTCTGATGTTACTCTGCTTGGAACCAGCTGTTACCACAAACATTATTTCTCATTTTATGATGCAACTTAGATGGAAAGATTTGGCTAAAAGACCATGTAATTCAACCAATATCTATCTGCAAAGATACCACGGTGGATACAAATATTCTAGTCCGATCACAAAATTTAAGCATTGTCGGGCTTGGATAGTATTTGAATGGGGGAGCACTTGGGAACTTGCAGGGTCAAAACCATTATTTTTCATTTCTTTTCCTCACTTTTATAGGGGATGCTGTTAAAGGAAAATTAATTCCTTCAACGTACTTTTACAACTTTACTACAATGCAACTCCCGTTCTTGTTTGATCATAAAAGTTAATAATTGAATGACTGGGATAATTATTGGATGAGGACCGCCTGGAAACAACTGTTGCCGTACAATTGATTTTTCCTTTCTTCTAGTAAATAATTTTTTGAGGATCTGGCGAAAAAGTAAAGTTATTCCACCAACGTACGTCTAAAAGCATACATCAATGACTAAACCCTATCTCGTCTGATCACGGTGGTTAACCGTTTTCGGGTCAGGGCAATACTCTGATGGTACTCTGCTTGGAATCAGTTGTAGCCACAAACATTATTTCTCATTTCTCGTTGCAACATAGTTGGAGACAACTGGCTAACAAGCAATGTAATTCAACCATTGCATACCTGCAAACATACCGCGATAGATACACATATTCTAGTCCTGTCACGGAAGTTAAGCATTGTCGCGCTTAGACAGTACGTGGATGGGGGAACACTTGAGAACTTCCAGGGCCGCAACCTTTCCTTTTTATTTTTTTTCCTCTCTATTTTGGGGGCTTCTGTTAAAAGGAAATGTAATTTCTCCAATATACTTCTACGACCTTACGACAATGAAATCTCCCGTTCTCGTTTGATCATGAAAGTTAATAATTGATGCTCTGGGATCATTTTTGGATGAGGACCGCCTGGAAACGACTGTTGCCTTAAAATTTATTTTTCCTTTCTTCTAGTAAATATGTTTTTGAGGATCTGGCGAAAAAGTAAAGTTATTCCACCAACGTACGTCTAAAAGCATACATCAATGAAAAAATCTTATCTCGTCGGATCACGGTGGTTAACGGTAATAAGGTCGGACCAACACTCTGATGGTACTCTGCTTCGAACCAGCTGTTACCACAAACATTATTTCTCATTTTATGATGCAACTTAGTTGGAAAGATTTGTCTAAAAGGCCATGTAATTTAACCAATATCTATCTGCAAAGATACCACGGTGGATACAAATATTCTAGTCCGATCACAAAAGTTAAGCATTGTCGGGCTTGGATAGTATTTGAATGGGGGAGCACTTGGGAACTTCCAGGGTCAAAACCATTATTTTTCATTTCTTTTCCTCACTATTATAGGGGATGCTGTTAAAGGAAAATTAATTCCTTCAACGTACTTTTACAACTTTCCTACAATGCAACTCCCGTTCTCGTTTGATCATAAAAGTTAATAATTGATGGACTGGGATAATTATTGGATGAGGAACGCCTGGAAACAACTGTTGCCGTACAATTGATTTTTCCTTTCTTCTAGTAAATAATTTTTTGAGGATCTGGCGAAAAAGAAAAGTTATTCCACCAACGTACGTCTAAAAGCATACATCAATGACTAAACCCTATCTTGTCTGATCACGGTGGTTAACCGTTTTCGGGTCAGGGCAATACTCTGATGGTACTCTGCTTGAAATCAGTTGTTGCCACAAACATTATTTCTCATTTCTCGTTGCAACATAGTTGGAGACAACTGGCTAACAAGCAATGTAATTCAACCATTGCATACCTGCAAACATACCGCGATGGATACACATATTCTCGTCCTACCACGGAAGTTAAGCATTGTCGCGCTTAGACAGTACGTGGATGGGGGACCACTTGAGAACTTCCAGGGCCGCAACCTTTCCTTTTTATTTCTTTTCCTCTCTACTTTGGGGGCTTCTGTTAAAAGGAAAAGTAATTCCTCCAACGTACTTTTACGACCTTACTACAATGAAAATTCCCGTTATCGTTTGATCATAAAAGTTAATAATTTATGGCCTGGGATAATTATTGGATAAGGACTGCCCGGAAACAGCTGTTGCCGTAAAATTGATTTTTCCTTTCTTCTGGTAAATAATTTTTTGAGGATCTAGCTAAAAAGCAAAGTTATTCCACCAACGTACGTCTAAAAGCAAACATCAATGAAAAAATCCCATCTCGTCTTATCACGGTGGTTAACCATTATCGGGTCGGAGCATCACTCGGATGGTACTCTGCTTGGAATCAGCTGTTGCCACAAACATTATTTCTCATTTCATGATGCAACCTACTTGGATGGAACTGGCTGAAAACAATGTAATTCAACCAAAGCATATCTGTAAACATACCGCGATGGATACACAAATTCTCGTCCAATCACGGAAGTTAAGCATTGTCAGACATCGATAATACGTGGATGGGGGACCACATGGGAACTTCCAGGGCCGCAACCTTTCCTTTTTATTTCTTTCCCTCACTATTTTGAAAGATGCTGTTAAAAGGAAATGTAATTTCTCTAACGTACTTTTACGACCTTACTACAATGAAAACTCCCGTTCTCGTTTGATCATGGAACTTAATAATAGATGGTCTGGGATAATTTTTGGATGAGGACCGCCTGGAAACAACTGTTGCCGTACAATTTATTTTTCCTTTCTTCAAGTAAATAATTTTTTGAGGATCTGGCGAAAAAGTAAAGTTATTCCACCAACGTACGTCTAAAAGCATACATCAATGACTAAACCCTATCTCGTCTGATCACGGTGGTTAACCGTTTTCGGGTCAGGGCAACACTCTGATGGTACTCTGCTTGGAATCAGTTGTAGCCACAAACATTGTTTCTCTTTTCTTGTTGCAACTTAATTGGAGAGAACTGGCTAAAAAGCAATGTAATTCAACCATTGCATACCTGCAAACATATCGCGATGGATACACATCTTCTCCTCTTATCACGGAAGTTAAGCATTGTCGGGCTTGGACAGTACGTGGATGGGGGACCACTTGGGAACTTCCAGGGCCGCAACGTTTCCCTTTTTAGTTCTTTTCCTCTCTATTTTGCGGGGTTCTGTTAAAAGGAAATGTAATTTCTCCTATATACTTCTACGACCTTGCGACAATGAAATCTTCCGTTCTCGTTTGATCATGAAAGTTAATAATTGATGCTCTGGGATCATTTTTGGATCAGGACCGCCTGGAAACGACTTTTGCCGTAAAATTTATTTTTCCTTTCTTCTGTTAAATATGTATTTGAGGATCTGGCGAAAAAGTAAAGTTATTCCACCAACGTACGTCTAAAAGCATACATCAATGAAAAAATCTTATCTCGTCGGATCACGGTGGTTAACGGTAATAGGGTCGGACCAACACTCTGATGGTGCTCTGCTTCGAACCAGCTGTTACCACAAACATTATTTCTCATTTTATGATGCAACTTAGTTGGAAAGATTTGTCTAAAAGGCCATGTAATTTAACCAATATCTATCTGCAAAGATACCACGGTGGATACAAATATTCTAGTCCGATCACAAAAGTTAAGCATTGTCGGGCTTGGATAGTATTTGAATGGGGGAGCACTTGGGAACTTCCAGGGTCAAAACCATTATTTTTCATTTTTTTCCTCACTATTATAGGGGATGCTGTTAAAGGAAAATTAATTCCTTCAACGTACTTTTACAACTTTCCTACAATGCAACTCCCGTTCTCGTTTGATCATAAAAGTTAATAATTGATGGACTGGGATAATTATTGGATGAGGAACGCCTGGAAACAACTGTTGCCGTACAATTGATTTTTCCTTTCTTCTAGTAAATAATTTTTTGAGGATCTGGCGAAAAAGAAAAGTTATTCCACCAACGTACGTCTAAAAGCATACATCAATGACTAAACCCTATCTCGTCTGATCACGGTGGTTAACCGTTTTCGGGTCAGGGCAATACTCTGATGGTACTCTGCTTGAAATCAGTTGTAGCCACAAACATTATTTCTCATTTCTCGTTGCAACATAGTTGGAGACAACTGGCTAACAAGCAATGTAATTCAACCATTGCATACCTGCAAACATACCGCGATGGATACACATATTCTCGTCCTATCACGGAAGTTAAGCATTGTCGCGCTTAGACAGTACGTGGATGGGGGACCACTTGAGAACTTCCAGGGCCGCAACCTTTCCTTTTTATTTCTTTTCCTCTCTACTTTGGGGGCTTCTGTTAAAAGGAAAAGTAATTCCTCCAACGTACTTTTACGACCTTACTACAATGAAAATTCCCGTTTTCGTTTGATCATAAAAGTTAATAATTTATGGCCTGGGATAATTATTGGATAAGGACTGCCCGGAAACAGCTGTTGCCGTAAAATTTATTTTTCCTTTCTTCTGGTAAATAATTTTTTGAGGATCTAGCTAAAAAGCAAAGTTATTCCACCAACGTACGTCTAAAAGCAAACATCAATGAAAAAATCCCATCTCGCCTTATCACGGTGGTTAACCATTATCGGGTCGGAGCATCACTCGGATGGTACTCTGCTTGGAATCAGCTGTTGCCACAAACATTATTTCTCATTTCATGATGCAACCTACTTGGATGGAACTGGCTGAAAACAATGTAATTCAACCAAAGCATATCTGTAAACATACCGCGATGGATACACAAATTCTCGTCCAATCACGGAAGTTAAGCATTGTCAGACATCGATAATACGTGGATGGGGGACCACATGGGAACTTCCAGGGCCGCAACCTTTCCTTTTTATTTCTTTCCCTCACTATTTTGAAAGATGCTGTTAAAAGGAAATGTAATTTCTCTAACGTACTTTTACGACCTTACTACAATGAAAACTCCCGTTCTCGTTTGATCATGGAACTTAATAATAGATGGTCTGGGATAATTTTTGGATGAGGACCGCCTGGAAACAACTGTTGCCGTACAATTTATTTTTCCTTTCTTCAAGTAAATAATTTTTTGAGGATCTGGCGAAAAAGTAAAGTTATTCCACCAACGTACGTCTAAAAGCATACATCAATGACTAAACCCTATCTCGTCTGATCACGGTGGTTAACCGTTTTCGGGTCAGGGCAACACTCTGATGGTACTCTGCTTGGAATCAGTTGTAGCCACAAACATTGTTTCTCTTTACTTGTTGCAACTTAATTGGAGAGAACTGGCTAAAAAGCAATGTAATTCAACCATTGCATACCTGCAAACATACCGCGATAAATACACATATTCTCGTCATATCACGGAAGTTAAGCATTGTCGCGCTTAGACAGTACGTGGATGGGGGACCACTTGAGAACTTCCAGGGCCGCAACCTTTCCTTTTTATTTCTTTTCCTCTCTATTTTGTGGGCTTCTGTTAAAAGGAAATGTAATTTCTCCAATATACTTCTACGACCTTACGACAATGAAATCTCCCGTTCTCGTTTGATCATGAAAATTAATAATTGATGCTCTGGGATCATTTTTGGATGAGGACCGCCTGGAAACGACTGTTGCCTTAAAATTTATTTTTCCTTTCTTCTAGTAAATATGTTTTTGAGGATCTGGCGAAAAAGTAAAGTTATTCCACCAACGTACGTCTAAAAGCATACATCAATGAAAAAATCTTATCTCGTCGGATCACGGTGGTTAACGGTAATAGGGTCGGACCAACACTCTGATGGTACTCTGCTTGGAACCAGCTGTTACCACAAACATTATTTCTCATTTTATGATGCAACTTAGTTGGAAAGATTTGTCTAAAAGGCCATGTAATTTAACCAATATCTATCTGCAAAGATACCACGGTGGATACAAATATTCTAGTCCGATCACAAAAGTTAAGCATTGTCGGGCTTGGATAGTATTTGAATGGGGGAGCACTTGGGAACTTCCAGGGTCAAAACCATTATTTTTCATTTCTTTTCCTCATTATTTTAGGGGATGCTGTTAAAGGAAAAGTAATTCCTCCAAGGTACTTTTACGACCTTACTACAATGCAACTCTCGTTCACGTTTGATCATAAAAGTTAATAATTGATGGACGGGGGTAATTATTGGATGAGGACTGCCTGGAAACAGCTGTTGCCGTAAAATTGATTTTTCCTTTCTTCTGGTAAATAATTTTTTGAGGATCTAGCTAAAAAGTAAAGTTATTCCACCAACGTACGTCTAAAAGCATACATCAATGACTAAACCCTATCTCGTCTGATCACGGTGGTTAACCGTTTTCGGGTCAGGGCAACACTCTGATGGTACTCTGCTTGGAATCAGTTGTAGCCACAAACATTATTTCTCATTTCTTGTTGCAACTTAATTGGAGAGAACTGGCTAAAAAGCAATGTAATTCAACCATTGCATACCTGCAAACATACCGCGATGGATACACATCTTCTCCTCTTATCACGGAAGTTAAGCATTGTCGGGCTTGGTCAGTACGTGGATAGGGGACCACTTGGGAATTTCCAGGGCCACAACCTTTCCTTTTTATTTCTTTTCCTCTCTATTTTGGGGTCTTCTGTTAAAAGGAAATGTAATATCTCCAATATATTTCTACGACCTTACGACAATGAAATCTCCCGTTCTCGTTTGATCATGAAAGTTAATAATTGATGCTCTGGGATCATTTTTGGATGAGGACCGCCTGGAAACGACTGTTGCCTTAAAATTTATTTTTCCTTTGTTCTGGTAAATAATTTTTTGAGGATCTGGCGAAAAAGTAAAGTTATTTCACCAACGTACGTCTAAAAGCATACATCAATGAAAAAATCTTATCTCATCGGATCACGGTGGTTAACGGTTATAGGGTCGGACCAACACTCTGATGGTACTCTGCTTGGAACCAGCTGTTACCACAAACATTATTTCTCATTTTATGATGCAACTTAATTGGAAAGATTTGTCTAAAAGACCATGTAATTCAACCAATATCTATCTGCAAAGATACCGCGGTGGATACACATCTTCTCGTCCGATCATAAAAGTTAAGCACTGTCGGGCTAGGATAGTACTTGAATGGGGGGACCACTTGTGAACTTCCAGGGTCAAAACCATTCTTTTTCATTTCTTTTCCTCATTATTTTAGGGGATGCTGTTAAAGGAAAAGTAATTCCTCCAAGGTACTTTTACGACCTTACTACAATGCAACTCTCGTTCACGTTTGATCATAAAAGTTAATAATTGATGGACGGGGGTAATTATTGGATGAGGACTGCCTGGAAACAGCTGTTGCCGTAAAATTGATTTTTCCTTTCTTCTGGTAAATAATTTTTTGAGGATCTAGCTAAAAAGTAAAGTTATTCCACCAACGTTCGTCTAAAAGCATACATCAATGACTAAACCCTATCTCGTCTGATCACGGTGGTTAACCGTTTTCGGGTCAGGGCAATACTCTGATGGTACTCTACTTGAAATCAGTTGTAGCCACAAACATTATTTCTCATTTCTCGTTGCAACATAGTTGGAGACAACTGGCTAACAAGCAATGTAATTCAACCATTGCATACCTGCAAACATACCGCGATGGATACACATATTCTCGTCCTATCACGGAAGTTAAGCATTGTCGCGCTTAGACAGTACGTGGATGGGGGACCACTTGAGAACTTCCAGGGCCGCAACCTTTCCTTTTTATTTCTTTTCCTCTCTACTTTGGGGGCTTCTGTTAAAAGGAAAAGTAATTCCTCCAACGTACTTTTACGACCTTACTACAATGAAAATTCCCGTTTTCGTTTGATCATAAAAGTTAATAATTTATGGCCTGGGATAATTATTGGATAAGGACTGCCCGGAAACAGCTGTTGCCGTAAAATTTATTTTTCCTTTCTTCTGGTAAATAATTTTTTGAGGATCTAGCTAAAAAGCAAAGTTATTCCACCAACGTACGTCTAAAAGCAAACATCAATGAAAAAATCCCATCTCGCCTTATCACGGTGGTTAACCATTATCGGGTCGGAGCATCACTCGGATGGTACTCTGCTTGGAATCAGCTGTTGCCACAAACATTATTTCTCATTTCATGATGCAACCTACTTGGATGGAACTGGCTGAAAACAATGTAATTCAACCAAAGCATATCTGTAAACATACCGCGATGGATACACAAATTCTCGTCCAATCACGGAAGTTAAGCATTGTCAGACATCGATAATACGTGGATGGGGGACCACATGGGAACTTCCAGGGCCGCAACCTTTCCTTTTTATTTCTTTCCCTCACTATTTTGAAAGATGCTGTTAAAAGGAAATGTAATTTCTCTAACGTACTTTTACGACCTTACTACAATGAAAACTCCCGTTCTCGTTTGATCATGGAACTTAATAATAGATGGTCTGGGATAATTTTTGGATGAGGACCGCCTGGAAACAACTGTTGCCGTACAATTTATTTTTCCTTTCTTCAAGTAAATAATTTTTTGAGGATCTGGCGAAAAAGTAAAGTTATTCCACCAACGTACGTCTAAAAGCATACATCAATGACTAAACCCTATCTCGTCTGATCACGGTGGTTAACCGTTTTCGGGTCAGGGCAACACTCTGATGGTACTCTGCTTGGAATCAGTTGTAGCCACAAACATTGTTTCTCTTTACTTGTTGCAACTTAATTGGAGAGAACTGGCTAAAAAGCAATGTAATTCAACCATTGCATACCTGCAAACATACCGCGATAAATACACATATTCTCGTCATATCACGGAAGTTAAGCATTGTCGCGCTTAGACAGTACGTGGATGGGGGACCACTTGAGAACTTCCAGGGCCGCAACCTTTCCTTTTTATTTCTTTTCCTCTCTATTTTGTGGGCTTCTGTTAAAAGGAAATGTAATTTCTCCAATATACTTCTACGACCTTACGACAATGAAATCTCCCGTTCTCGTTTGATCATGAAAATTAATAATTGATGCTCTGGGATCATTTTTGGATGAGGACCGCCTGGAAACGACTGTTGCCTTAAAATTTATTTTTCCTTTCTTCTAGTAAATATGTTTTTGAGGATCTGGCGAAAAAGTAAAGTTATTCCACCAACGTACGTCTAAAAGCATACATCAATGAAAAAATCTTATCTCGTCGGATCACGGTGGTTAACGGTAATAGGGTCGGACCAACACTCTGATGGTACTCTGCTTGGAACCAGCTGTTACCACAAACATTATTTCTCATTTTATGATGCAACTTAGTTGGAAAGATTTGTCTAAAAGGCCATGTAATTTAACCAATATCTATCTGCAAAGATACCACGGTGGATACAAATATTCTAGTCCGATCACAAAAGTTAAGCATTGTCGGGCTTGGATAGTATTTGAATGGGGGAGCACTTGGGAACTTCCAGGGTCAAAACCATTATTTTTCATTTCTTTTCCTCATTATTTTAGGGGATGCTGTTAAAGGAAAAGTAATTCCTCCAAGGTACTTTTACGACCTTACTACAATGCAACTCTCGTTCACGTTTGATCATAAAAGTTAATAATTGATGGACGGGGGTAATTATTGGATGAGGACTGCCTGGAAACAGCTGTTGCCGTAAAATTGATTTTTCCTTTCTTCTGGTAAATAATTTTTTGAGGATCTAGCTAAAAAGTAAAGTTATTCCACCAACGTACGTCTAAAAGCATACATCAATGACTAAACCCTATCTCGTCTGATCACGGTGGTTAACCGTTTTCGGGTCAGGGCAACACTCTGATGGTACTCTGCTTGGAATCAGTTGTAGCCACAAACATTATTTCTCATTTCTTGTTGCAACTTAATTGGAGAGAACTGGCTAAAAAGCAATGTAATTCAACCATTGCATACCTGCAAACATACCGCGATGGATACACATCTTCTCCTCTTATCACGGAAGTTAAGCATTGTCGGGCTTGGTCAGTACGTGGATAGGGGACCACTTGGGAATTTCCAGGGCCACAACCTTTCCTTTTTATTTCTTTTCCTCTCTATTTTGGGGTCTTCTGTTAAAAGGAAATGTAATATCTCCAATATATTTCTACGACCTTACGACAATGAAATCTCCCGTTCTCGTTTGATCATGAAAGTTAATAATTGATGCTCTGGGATCATTTTTGGATGAGGACCGCCTGGAAACGACTGTTGCCTTAAAATTTATTTTTCCTTTGTTCTGGTAAATAATTTTTTGAGGATCTGGCGAAAAAGTAAAGTTATTTCACCAACGTACGTCTAAAAGCATACATCAATGAAAAAATCTTATCTCATCGGATCACGGTGGTTAACGGTTATAGGGTCGGACCAACACTCTGATGGTACTCTGCTTGGAACCAGCTGTTACCACAAACATTATTTCTCATTTTATGATGCAACTTAATTGGAAAGATTTGTCTAAAAGACCATGTAATTCAACCAATATCTATCTGCAAAGATACCACGGTGGATACACATCTTCTCGTCCGATCATAAAAGTTAAGCACTGTCGGGCTAGGATAGTACTTGAATGGGGGGACCACTTGTGAACTTCCAGGGTCAAAACCATTCTTTTTCATTTCTTTTCCTCATTATTTTAGGGGATGCTGTTAAAGGAAAAGTAATTCCTCCAAGGTACTTTTACGACCTTACTACAATGCAACTCTCGTTCACGTTTGATCATAAAAGTTAATAATTGATGGACGGGGGTAATTATTGGATGAGGACTGCCTGGAAACAGCTGTTGCCGTAAAATTGATTTTTCCTTTCTTCTGGTAAATAATTTTTTGAGGATCTAGCTAAAAAGCAAAGTTATTCCACCAACGTACGTCTAAAAGCAAACATCAATGAAAAAATCCCATCTCGTCTTATCACGGTGGTTAACCATTATCGGGTCGGAGCATCACTCGGATGGTACTCTGCTTGGAATCAGCTGTTGCCACAAACATTATTTCTCATTTCATGATGCAACTTACTTCGATGGAACTGGCTGAAAAGCAATGTAATTCAACCAATGCATATCTGTAAACATACCGCGATGGATAAACAAATTCTCGTCCAATCACGGAAGTTAAGCATTGTCGGGCATAGATAATACGTGGATGGGGGACCACATGGGAACTTCCAGGGCCGCAACCTTTCCTTTTTATTTCTTTCCCTCACTGTTTTGGGAGATGCTGTTATAAGGAAATGTAATTTCTCCAATGTACTTCTACGACCTTACCACAATGAAAACTCCCGTACTCGTTTGATAATGAAAGTTAATAATTGATGCTCTGGGATCATTTTTGGATCAGGACCGCCTGGAAACGACTGTTGACGTAAAATTTATTTTTCCTTTCTTCTGGTAAATATGTATTTAAGGATCTGGCGAAAAAGTAAAGTTATTCCACCAACGTACGTCTAAAAGCATACATCAATGAAAAAATCTTATATCGTCTGATCACGGTGGTTAACTGTTATAGGGTCGGAGCAACACTCTGATGTTACTCTGCTTGGAACCAGCTGTTACCACAAACATTATTTCTCATTTTATGATGCAACTTAGTTGGAAACATTTGGCTAAAAGACCATGTATTTCCACCAATATCTATCTGCAAAGATACCACGGTGGATACACATATTCTCGTCCTATAACGGAAGTTAAGCATTGTCGGGCTTGGACAGTACGTGGATGGGGGACCACTTGGGAACTTCCAGGGCCGCAACCTTTCCATTTTAGTTCCTTTCTTCTCTATTTTGGGGGGTTCTGTTAAAAGGAAATGTAATTTCTCCAATATACTTCTACGACCTTGCGACAATGAAATCTTCCGTTCTCGTTTGATCATGAAAGTTAATAATTGATGCTCTGGGATCATTTTTGGATCAGGACTGCCTGGAAACGACTTTTGCCGTAAAATTTATTTTTCCTTTCTTCTGTTAAATATGTATTTGAGGATCTGGCGAAAAAGTAAAGTTATTCCACCAACGTACGTCTAAAAGCATACATCAATGAAAAAATCTTATCTCGTCTCATCACGGTGGTTAACTGTTATAGGGTCGGACCAACACTCTGATGTTACTCTGCTTGGAACCAGCTATTACCACAAACATTATTTCTCATTTTATGATGCAACTTAGATGGAAAGATTTGGCTAAAAGACCATGTAATTCAACCAATATCTATCTGCAAAGATACCACGGTGGATACAAATATTCTAGTCCGATCACAAAATTTAAGCATTGTCGGGCTTGGATAGTATTTGAATGGGGGAGCACTTGGGAACTTGCAGGGTCAAAACCATTATTTTTCATTTCTTTTCCTCACTTTTATAGGGGATGCTGTTAAAGGAAAATTAATTCCTTCAACGTACTTTTACAACTTTACTACAATGCAACTCCCGTTCTTGTTTGATCATAAAAGTTAATAATTGAATGACTGGGATAATTATTGGATGAGGACCGCCTGGAAACAACTGTTGCCGTACAATTGATTTTTCCTTTCTTCTAGTAAATAATTTTTTGAGGATCTGGCGAAAAAGTAAAGTTATTCCACCAACGTACGTCTAAAAGCATACATCAATGACTAAACCCTATCTCGTCTGATCACGGTGGTTAACCGTTTTCGGGTCAGGGCAATACTCTGATGGTACTCTGCTTGGAATCAGTTGTAGCCACAAACATTATTTCTCATTTCTCGTTGCAACATAGTTGGAGACAACTGGCTAACAAGCAATGTAATTCAACCATTGCATACCTGCAAACATACCGCGATAGATACACATATTCTAGTCCTGTCACGGAAGTTAAGCATTGTCGCGCTTAGACAGTACGTGGATGGGGGAACACTTGAGAACTTCCAGGGCCGCAACCTTTCCTTTTTATTTCTTTTCCTCTCTATTTTGGGGGCTTCTGTTAAAAGGAAATGTAATTTCTCCAATATACTTCTACGACCTTACGACAATGAAATCTCCCGTTCTCGTTTGATCATGAAAGTTAATAATTGATGCTCTGGGATCATTTTTGGATGAGGACCGCCTGGAAACGACTGTTGCCTTAAAATTTATTTTTCCTTTCTTCTAGTAAATATGTTTTTGAGGATCTGGCGAAAAAGTAAAGTTATTCCACCAACGTACGTCTAAAAGCATACATCAATGAAAAAATCTTATCTCGTCGGATCACGGTGGTTAACGGTAATAGGGTCGGACCAACACTCTGATGGTACTCTGCTTCGAACCAGCTGTTACCACAAACATTATTTCTCATTTTATGATGCAACTTAGTTGGAAAGATTTGTCTAAAAGGCCATGTAATTTAACCAATATCTATCTGCAAAGATACCACGGTGGATACAAATATTCTAGTCCGATCACAAAAGTTAAGCATTGTCGGGCTTGGATAGTATTTGAATGGGGGAGCACTTGGGAACTTCCAGGGTCAAAACCATTATTTTTCATTTCTTTTCCTCACTATTATAGGGGATGCTGTTAAAGGAAAATTAATTCCTTCAACGTACTTTTACAACTTTCCTACAATGCAACTCCCGTTCTCGTTTGATCATAAAAGTTAAGGTGGTCCATAGGTTACTGAACGACTTTTTTATAGCGGACGTTAAGAACTGTTTTAATTATTTCAAAATGGTCCAATATATATATACAAAGTCCAAAAAAATATTTTTTTCAAAAAAACCCCCTAAATTTCATGCTGAGTCAGCAAAAATCAGCAAAAACTTTAAAAATTTCAAACAACCATATCTTAGTGTGTATTAGTTTGTTTTACTGCAAACTTTGGGAAAGGATAGTCACTCAGGAGTTCTTTCCATTGAACCAAAACTAGATTTTCAAAATTTTGCAATCCATAATGGCAGCGGTTAATCCAATTTCATGATTTTTTTGCCCAATTACAATTATTGGAAGATGAATAAAACTTGAACAAAAATTGGCACATGCTTGAAAGTGGTTCAATGAACACAGAAGGGTCTTATTAACTCACTGTCAAAATTTCAGGGGAATAGCGTTTGTAGAACCTGAGTTATTAGCGTTCAAAATCTGCAATCTGTGACACTAAAAATACAAAAATTACCCTTTTTTGATAAAAAAAGTGCCACATATCATATATTTTTGAAAACTAGAATAAATTTGCCGTCTAGAGATGTAAAAATCAATTTTTTTGATTTTTTTCGAAAATTCAGCCTTAGGTAACCTATGGACCACCTTAATAATTGATGGACTGGGATAATTATTGGATGAGGAACGCCTGGAAACAACTGTTGCCGTACAATTGATTTTTCCTTTCTTCTAGTAAATAATTTTTTGAGGATCTGGCGAAAAAGAAAAGTTATTCCACCAACGTACGTCTAAAAGCATACATCAATGACTAAACCCTATCTCGTCTGATCACGGTGGTTAACCGTTTTCGGGTCAGGGCAATACTCTGATGGTACTCTGCTTGAAATCAGTTGTTGCCACAAACATTATTTCTCATTTCTCGTTGCAACATAGTTGGAGACAACTGGCTAACAAGCAATGTAATTCAACCATTGCATACCTGCAAACATACCGCGATGGATACACATATTCTCGTCCTACCACGGAAGTTAAGCATTGTCGCGCTTAGACAGTACGTGGATGGGGGACCACTTGAGAACTTCCAGGGCCGCAACCTTTCCTTTTTATTTCTTTTCCTCTCTACTTTGGGGGCTTCTGTTAAAAGGAAAATAATTCCTCCAACGTACTTTTACGACCTTACTACAATGAAAATTCCCGTTATCGTTTGATCATAAAAGTTAATAATTTATGGCCTGGGATAATTATTGGATAAGGACTGCCCGGAAACAGCTGTTGCCGTAAAATTGATTTTTCCTTTCTTCTGGTAAATAATTTTTTGAGGATCTAGCTAAAAAGCAAAGTTATTCCACCAACGTACGTCTAAAAGCAAACATCAATGAAAAAATCCCATCTCGTCTTATCACGGTGGTTAACCATTATCGGGTCGGAGCATCACTCGGATGGTACTCTGCTTGGAATCAGCTGTTGCCACAAACATTATTTCTCATTTCATGATGCAACTTACTTGGATGGAACTGGCTGAAAAGCAATGTAATTCAACCAATGCATATCTGTAAACATACCGCGATGGATACACAAATTCTCGTCCAATCACGGAAGTTAAGCATTGTCAGACATCGATAATACGTGGATGGGGGACCACATGGGAACTTCCAGGGCCGCAACCTTTCCTTTTTATTTCTTTCCCTCACTATTTTGAAAGATGCTGTTAAAAGGAAATGTAATTTCTCTAACGTACTTTTACGACCTTACTACAATGAAAACTCCCGTTCTCGTTTGATCATGGAACTTAATAATAGATGGTCTGGGATAATTTTTGGATGAGGACCGCCTGGAAACAACTGTTGCCGTACAATTTATTTTTCCTTTCTTCAAGTTAATAATTTTTTGAGGATCTGGCGAAAAAGTAAAGTTATTCCACCAACGTACGTCTAAAAGCATACATCAATGACTAAACCCTATCTCGTCTGATCACGGTGGTTAACCGTTTTCGGGTCAGGGCAACACTCTGATGGTACTCTGCTTGGAATCAGTTGTAGCCACAAACATTGTTTCTCTTTTCTTGTTGCAACTTAATTGGAGAGAACTGGCTAAAAAGCAATGTAATTCAACCATTGCATACCTGCAAACATATCGCGATGGATACACATCTTCTCCTCTTATCACGGAAGTTAAGCATTGTCGGGCTTGGACAGTACGTGGATGGGGGACCACTTGGGAACTTCCAGGGCCGCAACGTTTCCTTTTTAGTTCTTTTCCTCTCTATTTTGCGGGGTTCTGTTAAAAGGAAATGTAATTTCTCCTATATACTTCTACGACCTTGCGACAATGAAATCTTCCGTTCTCGTTTGATCATGAAAGTTAATAATTGATGCTCTGGGATCATTTTTGGATCAGGACCGCCTGGAAACGACTTTTGCCGTAAAATTTATTTTTCCTTCCTTCTGTTAAATATGTATTTGAGGATCTGGCGAAAAAGTAAAGTTATTCCACCAACGTACGTCTAAAAGCATACATCAATGAAAAAATCTTATCTCGTCTCATCACGGTGGTTAACTGTTATAGGGTCGGACCAACACTCTGATGTTACTCTGCTTGGAACCAGCTGTTACCACAAACATTATTTCTCATTTTATGATGCAAATTAGTTGGAAAGATTTGGCTAAAAGACCATGTAATTCAACCAATATCTATCTGCAAAGATACCACGGTGGATACAAATATTCTAGTCCGATCACAAAATTTAAGCATTGTGGGGCTTGGATAGTATTTGAATGGGGGAGCACTTGGGAACTTGCAGGGTCAAAACCATTATTTTTCATTTCTTTTCCTCACTTTTATAGGGGATGCTGTTAAAGGAAAATTAATTCCTTCAACGTACTTTTACAACTTTACTACAATGCAACTCCCGTTCTCGTTTGATCATAAAAGTTAATAATTGATGGACTGGGATAATTATTGGATGAGGACCGCCTGGAAACAACTGTTGCCGTACAATTGATTTTTCCTTTCTTCTAGTAAATAATTTTTTGAGGATCTGGCGAAAAAGTAAAGTTATTCCACCAACGTACGTCTAAAAGCATACATCAATGACTAAACCCTATCTCGTCTGATCACGGTGGTTAACCGTTTTCGGGTCAGGGCAATATTCTGATGGTACTCTGCTTGGAATCAGTTGTAGCCACAAACATTATTTCTCATTTCTCGTTGCAACATAGTTGGAGACAACTGGCTAACAAGCAATGTAATTCAACCATTGCATACCTGCAAACATACCGCGATAGATACACATATTCTCGTCCTATCACGGAAGTTAAGCATTGTCGCGCTTAGACAGTACGTGGATGGGGGACCACTTGAGAACTTCCAGGGCCGCAACCTTTCCTTTTTATTTCTTTTCCTCTCTATTTTGGGGGCTTCTGTTAAAAGGAAATGTAATTTCTCCAATATACTTCTACGACCTTACGACAATGAAATCTCCCGTTCTCGTTTGATCATAAATGTTAATAATTGATGCTCTGGGTTCATTTTTGGATGAGGACCGCCTTGAAACGACTGTTGCCTTAAAATTTATTTTTCCTTTCTTCTAGTAAATATGTTTTTGAGGATCTGGCGAAAAAGTAAAGTTATTCCACCAACGTACGTCTAAAAGCATACATCAATGAAAAAATCTTATCTCGTCGGATCACGGTGGTTAACGGTAATAGGGTCGGACCAACACTCTGATGGTACTCTGCTTGGAACCAGCTGTTACCACAAACATTATTTCTCATTTTATGATGCAACTTAGTTGGAAAGATTTGTCTAAAAGGCCATGTAATTTAACCAATATCTATCTGCAAAGATACCACGGTGGATACAAATATTCTAGTCCGATCACAAAAGTTAAGCATTGTCGGGCTTGGATAGTATTTGAATGGGGGAGCGCTTGGGAACTTCCAGGGTCAAAACCATTATTTTTCATTTCTTTTCCTCACTATTATAGGGGATGCTGTTAAAGGAAAATTAATTCCTTCAACGTACTTTTACAACTTTCCTACAATGCAACTCCCGTTCTCGTTTGATCATAAAAGTTAATAATTGATGGACTGGGATAATTATTGGATGAGGACCGCCTGGAAACAACTGTTGCCGTACAACTGATTTTTCCTTTCTTCTAGTAAATAATTTTTTGAGGATCTGGCGAAAAAGAAAAGTTATTCCACCAACGTACGTCTAAAAGCATACATCAATGACTAAACCCTATCTCGTCTGATCACGGTGGTTAACCGTTTTCGGGTCAGGGCAATACTCTGATGGTACTCTGCTTGAAATCAGTTGTAGCCACAAACATTATTTCTCATTTCTCCTTGCAACATAGTTGGAGACAACTGGCTAACAAGCAATGTAATTCAACCATTGCGTACCTGCAAACATACCGCTATGGATACACATATTCTCGTCCTATCACGGAAGTTAAGCAATGTCGCGCTTAGACAGTACGTGGATGGGGGACCACTTGAGAACTTCCAGGGCCGCAACCTTTCCTTTTTATTTCTTTTCCTCTCTACTTTTGGGGCTTCTGTTAAAAGGAAAAGTAATTCCTCCAACGTACTTTTACGACCTTACTACAATGCAACTCCCGTTCTCGTTTGATCATAAAAGTTAATAATTGATGGACTGGGGTAATTATTGGATGAGGACTGCCTGGAAATAGCTGTTGCCGTAAAATTGATTTTTCCTTTCTTCTGGTAAATAATTTTTTGAGGATCTGGCGAAAAAGTAAAGTTATTCCACCAACGTACGTCTAAAAGCATACATCAATGAAAAAATCTTATCTCGTCGGATCACGGTGGTTAACGGTAATAGGGTCGGACCAACACTCTGATGGTACTCTGCTTGGAACCAGCTGTTACCACAAACATTATTTCTCATTATATGATGCAACTTAATTGGAAAGATTTGTCTAAAAGACCATGTAATTCAACCAATATCTATCTGCAAAGATACCACGGTGGATACACATATTCTCGTCCGATCACAAAGGTAAGCACTGTCGGGCTAGGATAGTATTTGAATGGGGGGACCACTTCGGAACTTCCAGGGTCAAAACCATTCTTTTTCATTTCTTTTCCTCATCATTTTAGGGGATGCTGTTAAAGGAAAAGTAATTCCTCCAACGTACTTTTACGACCTTACTACAATGCAACTCTTGTTCTCGTTTGATCATAAAAGTTAATAATTGATGGACTGGGGTAATTATTGGATGAGGACTGCCTGGAAATAGCTGTTGCCGTAAAATTGATTTTTCCTTTCTTCTGGTAAATAATTTTTTGAGGATCTATCTAAAAAGCAAAGTTATTCCACCAACGTACGTCTAAAAGCAAACATCAATGAAAAAATCCCATCTCGTCTTATCACGGTGGTTAACCATTATCGGGTCGGAGCATGACTCGGATGGTACTCTGCTTGGAATCAGCTGTTGCCACAAACATTATTTCTCATTTCATGATGCAACTTACTTGGATGGAACTGGCTGAAAAGCAATGTAATTCAACCATTGCATACCTGCAAACATACCGCGATGGATACACATATTCTCGTCCTATCACGGAAGTTATGCATTGTCGCGCTTAGACAGTACGTGGATGGGGGACCACTTGAGAACTTCCAGGGCCGCAAACTTTCCTTTTTATTTCTTTTCCTCTCTATTTTGGGGGCTTCTGTTAAAAGGAAATGTAATTTCTCCAATATACTTCTACGACCTTACGACAATGAAATCTCCCGTTCTCGTTTGATCATGAAAGTTAATAATTGATGCTCTGGGATCATTTTTGGATGAGGACCGCCTGGAAACGACTGTTGCCTAAAAATTTATTTTTCCTTTCTTCTGGTAAATATGTTTTTGAGGATCTGGCGAATAAGTAAAGTTATTCCACAAACGTACGTCTAAAAGCATACATCAATGATAAAATCTTATCTCGTCGGATCACGGTGGTTAACGGTAATAGGGTCTGACTAACACTCTGATGGTACTCTGCTTCGAACCAGCTGTTACCACAAACATTATTTCTCATTTTATGATGCAAATTAGTTGGAAAAATTTGTCTAAAAGACCATGTAATTCAACCAATATCTATCTGCAAAGATACCACGGTGGATACAATTATTCTAGTCCGATCACAAAAGTTAAGCATTGTCGTGCTTGAATAGTATTTGAATGGGGGAGCACTTGGGAACTTCCAGGGTCAAAACCATTATTTTTCATTTCTTTTCCTCACTATTATAGGGGATGCTGTTAAAGGAAAATTAATTCCTTCAACGTACTTTTACAACTTTACTACAATGCAACTCCCGTTCTCGTTTGATGATAAAAGTTAATAATTGATGGACTGGGATAATTATTGGATGAGGACCGCCTGGAAACAACTGTTGCCGTACAATTGATTTTTCCTTTCTTCTAGTAAATAATTTTTTGAGGATCTGGCGAAAAAGAAAAGTTATTCCACCAACGTACGTCTAAAAGCATACATCAATGAAAAAATCTTATTTCGTCGGATCACGGTGGTTAACCGTAATAGGGTCGGACCAACATTCTGATGGTACTCTGCTTGGAACCAGCTGTTTCCACAAACATTATTTCTCATTTTATGATGCAACTTAGTTGGAAAGATTTGTCTAAAAGACCATGTAATTCAACCAATATCTATCTGCAAAGATACCACGGTGGATACAAATATTCTAGTCCGATCACAAAAGTTAAGCATTGTCGTGCTTGGATAGTATTTGAATGGGGGAGCACTTGGGAACTTCCAGGGTCAAAACCATTATTTTTTATTTCTTTTCCTCACTATTATAGGGGATGCTGTTAAAGGAAAATTAATTCCTTCAACGTACTTTTACAACTTTACTACAATGCAACTCCCGTTCTCGTTTGATGATAAAAGTTAATAATTGATGGACTGGGATAATTATTGGATGAGGACCGCCTGGAAACAACTGTTGCCGTACAATTGATTTTTCCTTTCTTCTGGTAAATAATTTTTTGAGGATCTAGCTAAAAAGCAAAGTTATTCCACCAACGTACGTCTAAAATCAAACATCAATGAAAAAATCCCATCTCGTCTTATCACGGTGGTTAACCATTATCGGGTCGGAGAATCACTCGGATGGTACTCTGCTTGGAATCAGCTGTTGCCACAAACATTATTTCTCATTTCATGATGCAACTTACTTGGATGGAACTGGCTGAAAAGCAATGTAATTCAACCAATGCATATCTGTAAACATACCGCGATGGATACACAAATTCTCGTCCAATCACGGAAGTTAAGCATTTTCGGGCATCGATAATACGTGGATGGGGGACCACATGGGAACTTCCAGGGCCGCAACCTTTCCTTTTTATTTCTTTCCCTCATTGTTTTGGGAGATGCTGTTAAAAGGAAATGTAATTTCTCCAATGTACTTCTACGACCTTACCACAATGAAAACTCCCGTACTCGTTTGATCATGGAACTTAATAATAGATGGTCTGGGATAATTTTTGGATGAGGACCGCCTGGAAACAACTGTTGCCGTACAATTTATTTTTCCTTTCTTCTAGTAAATAATTTTTTGAGGATCTGGTGAAAAAGTAAAGTTATTCCACCAACGTACGTCTAAAAGCATACATCAATGACTAAACCCTATCTCGTCTGATCACGGTGGTTAACCGTTTTCGGGTCAGGGCAACACTCTGATGGTACTCTGCTTGGAATCAGTTGTAGCCCCAAACATTATTTCTCATTTCATGATGCAACTTAGTTGGAGACAACTGGCTAACAAGCAATGTAATTCAACCATTACATACCTGCAAACATACCTCGATGGATACACATATTCTCGTCCTATCACGGAAGTTAAGCATTATCGGGCTTCGACAGTACGAGGATGGGGGACCACTTGGGAACTTCCAGGGCCGCTACCTTTCCTTTTTAGTTCTTTTCCTCTCTATTTTGGGGGGTTCTGTTAAAAGGAAATGTAACTTCTCCAATATACTTCTACGATCTTGCGGCAATGAAATCTCCCTTTCTCGTTTGATCATGAAATTTAATAATTGATGCTCTGCGATCATTTTTGGATCAGGACCGCCTGGAAACGACTGTTGCCGTAAAATTTATTTTTCCTTTCTTCTGGTAAATATGTATTTGAGGATCTGGCGAAAAGTAGAGTTATTCCACCAACGTACGTCTAAAAGCATACATCAATGAAAAAATCTTATCTCGTCTCATCACGGTGGTTAACTGTTATAGGGTCGGAGCAACACTCTGATGTTTTTCTCTGCTTGGAACCAGCTGTTATCACAAACATTATTTCTCATTTTATGATGCAACTTAGTTGGAAAGATTTGTCTAAAAGACCATGTAATTCAACCAATATCTATCTGCAAAGATACCACGGTGGATACAAATATACTAGTCCGATCACAAAAGTTAAGCATTGTCGTGCTAGGATAGTATTTGAATGGGGGAGCACTTTGGAACTTCCAGGGTCAAAACCATTATTTTTCATTTCTTTTCCTCACTATTATAGGGGATGCTGTTAAAGGAAAATTAATTCCTTCAACGTACTTTTACAACTTTACTACAATGCAACTCCCCTTCTCGTTTGATGATAAAAGTTAATAATTGATGGACTGGGATAGTTATTGGATGAGGACCGCCTGGAAACAACTGTTGCCGTACAATTGATTTTTCCTTTCTTCTAGTAAATAATTTTTTGAGGATCTGGCGAAAAAGAAAAGTTATTCCACCAACGTACGTCTAAAAGCATACATCAATGACTAAACCCTATCTCGTCTGATCACGGTGGTTAACCGTTTTCGGGTCAGGGCAATACTCTGATGGTACTCTGCTTGGAATCAGTTGTAGCCACAAACATTATTTCTCATTTCTTGTTGCAACATAGTTGGAAACATTTGTCTAAAAGACCATGTAATTCAACCAATATCTATCTGCAAAGATACCACGGTGGATACACATATTCTCGTCCGATCACAAAGGTAAGCACTGTCGGGCTAGGATAGTATTTGAATGGGGGGACCACTTCGGAACTTCCAGGGTCAAAACCGTTCTTGTTCATTTCTTTTGCTCATCATTTTAGGGGATGCTGTTAAAGGAAAAGTAATTCCTCCAACGTACTTTTACGACCTTACTACAATGCAACTCTCGTTCTCGTTTGATCATAAAAGTTAATAATTGATGGACTGGGGTAATTATTGGATGAGGACTGCCTGGAAATAGCTGTTGCCGTAAAATTGATTTTTCCTTTCTTCTGGTAAATAATTTTTTGAGGATCTATCTAAAAAGCAAAGTTATTCCACCAACGTACGTCTAAAAGCAAACATCAATGAAAAAATCCCATCTCGTCTTATCACGGTGGTTAACCATTATCGGGTCGGAGCATCACTCGGATGGTACTCTGCTTGGAATCAGCTGTTGCCACAAACATTATTTCTCATTTCATGATGCAACTTACTTGGATGGAACTGGCTGAAAAGCAATGTAATTCAACCATTGCATACCTGCAAACATACCGCGATGGATACACATATTCTCGTCCTATCACGGAAGTTATGCATTGTCGCGCTTAGACAGTACGTGGATGGGGGACCACTTGAGAACTTCCAGGGCCGCAAACTTTCCTTTTTATTTCTTTTCCTCTCTATTTTGGGAGCTTCTGTTAAAAGGAAATGTAATTTCTCCAATATACTTCTACGACCTTACGACAATGAAATCTCCCGTTCTCGTTTGATCATGAAAGTTAATAATTGATGCTCTGGGATCATTTTTGGATGAGGACCGCCTGGAAACGACTGTTGCCTTAAAATTTATTTTTCCTTTCTTCTGGTAAATATGTTTTTGAGGATCTGGCGAATAAGTAAAGTTATTCCACAAACGTACGTATAAAAGCATACATCAATGAAAAAATCTTATCTCGTCGGATCACGGTGGTTAACGGTAATAGGGTCTGACTAACACTCTGATGGTACTCTGCTTGGAACCAGCTGTTACCACAAACATTATTTCTCATTTTATGATGCAAATTAGTTGGAAAAATTTGTCTAAAAGACCATGTAATTCAACCAATATCTATCTGCAAAGATACCACGGTGGATACAAATATTCTAGTCCGATCACAAAAGTTAAGCATTGTCGTGCTTGAATAGTATTTGAATGGGGGAGCACTTGGGAACTTCCAGGGTCAAAACCATTATTTTTCATTTCTTTTCCTCACTATTATAAGGGATGCTGTTAAAGGAAAATTAATTCCTTCAACGTACTTTTACAACTTTACTACAATGCAACTCCCGTTCTCGTTTGATGATAAAAGTTAATAATTGATGGACTGGGATAATTATTGGATGAGGACCGCCTGGAAACAACTGTTGCCGTACAATTGATTTTTCCTTTCTTCTAGTAAATAATTTTTTGAGGATCTGGCGAAAAAGAAAAGTTATTCCACCAACGTACGTCTAAAAGCATACATCAATGAAAAAATCTTATTTCGTCGGATCACGGTGGTTAACGGTAATATGGTCGGACCAACATTCTGATGGTACTCTGCTTGGAACCAGCTGTTTCCACAAACATTATTTCTCATTTTATGATGCAACTTAGTTGGAAAGATTTGTCTAAAAGACCATGTAATTCAACCAATATCTATCTGCAAAGATACCACGGTGGATACAAATATTCTAGTCCGATCACAAAAGTTAAGCATTGTCGTGCTTGGATAGTATTTGAATGGGGGAGCACTTGGGAACTTCCAGGGTCAAAACCATTATTTTTTATTTCTTTTCCTCACTATTATAGGGGATGCTGTTAAAGGAAAATTAATTCCTTCAACGTACTTTTACAACTTTACTACAATGCAACTCCCGTTCTCGTTTGATGATAAAAGTTAATAATTGATGGACTGGGATAATTATTGGATGAGGACCGCCTGGAAACAACTGTTGCCGTACAATTGATTTTTCCTTTCTTCTGGTAAATAATTTTTTGAGGATCTAGCTAAAAAGCAAAGTTATTCCACCAACGTACGTCTAAAATCAAACATCAATGAAAAAATCCCATCTCGTCTTATCACGGTGGTTAACCATTATCGGGTCGGAGAATCACTCGGATGGTACCCTGCTTGGAATCAGCTGTTGCCACAAACATTATTTCTCATTTCATGATGCAACTTACTTGGATGGAACTGGCTGAAAAGCAATGTAATTCAACCAATGCATATCTGTAAACATACCGCGATGGATACACAAATTCTCGTCCAATCACGGAAGTTAAGCATTTTCGGGCATCGATAATACGTGGATGGGGGACCACATGGGAACTTCCAGGGCCGCAACCTTTCCTTTTTATTTCTTTCCCTCATTGTTTTGGGAGATGCTGTTAAAAGGAAATGTAATTTCTCCAATGTACTTCTACGACCTTACCACAATGAAAACTCCCGTACTCGTTTGATCATGGAACTTAATAATAGATGGTCTGGGATAATTTTTGGATGAGGACCGCCTGGAAACAACTGTTGCCGTACAATTTATTTTTCCTTTCTTCTAGTAAATAATTTTTTGAGGATCTGGTGAAAAAGTAAAGTTATTCCACCAACGTACGTCTAAAAGCATACATCAATGACTAAACCCTATCTCGTCTGATCACGGTGGTTAACCGTTTTCGGGTCAGGGCAACACTCTGATGGTACTCTGCTTGGAATCAGTTGTAGCCCCAAACATTATTTCTCCTTTCATGATGCAACTTAGTTGGAGACAACTGGCTAACAAGCAATGTAATTCAACCATTACATACCTGCAAACATACCTCGATGGATACACATATTCTCGTCCTATCACGGAAGTTAAGCATTATCGGGCTTCGACAGTACGAGGATGGGGGACCACTTGGGAACTTCCAGGGCCGCTACCTTTCCTTTTCAGTTCTTTTCCTCTCTATTTTGGGGGGTTCTGTTAAAAGGAAATGTAACTTCTCCAATATACTTCTACGATCTTGCGGCAATGAAATCTCCCGTTCTCGTTTGATCATGAAATTTAATAATTGATGCTCTGCGATCATTTTTGGATCAGGACCGCCTGGAAACGACTGTTGCCGTAAAATTTATTTTTCCTTTCTTCTGGTAAATATGTATTTGAGGATCTGGCGAAAAGTAGAGTTATTCCACCAACGTACGTCTAAAAGCATACATCAATGAAAAAATCTTATCTCGTCTCATCACGGTGGTTAACTGTTATAGGGTCGGAGCAACACTCTGATGTTTTTCTCTGCTTGGAACCAGCTGTTATCACAAACATTATTTCTCATTTTATGATGCAACTTAGTTGGAAAGATTTGTCTAAAAGACCATGTAATTCAACCAATATTTATCTGCAAAGATACCACGGTGGATACAAATATACTAGTCCGATCACAAAAGTTAAGCATTGTCGTGCTTGGATAGTATTTGAATGGGGGAGCACTTTGGAACTTCCAGGGTCAAAACCATTATTTTTCATTTCTTTTCCTCACTATTATAGGGGATGCTGTTAAAGGAAAATTAATTCCTTCAACGTACTTTTACAACTTTACTACAATGCAACTCCCCTTCTCGTTTGATGATAAAAGTTAATAATTGATGGACTGGGATAGTTATTGGATGAGGACCGCCTGGAAACAACTGTTGCCGTACAATTGATTTTTCCTTTCTTCTAGTAAATAATTTTTTGAGGATCTGGCGAAAAAGAAAAGTTATTCCACCAACGTACGTCTAAAAGCATACATCAATGACTAAACCCTATCTCGTCTGATCACGGTGGTTAACCGTTTTCGGGTCAGGGCAATACTCTGATGGTACTCTGCTTGGAATCAGTTGTAGCCACAAACATTATTTCTCATTTCTTGTTGCAACATAGTTGGAAACATTTGTCTAAAAGACCATGTAATTCAACCAATATCTATCTGCAAAGATACCACGGTGGATACAAATATACTAGTCCGATCACAAAAGTTAAGCATTGTCGTGCTTGGATAGTATTTGAATGGGGGAGCACTTTGGAACTTCCAGGGTCAAAACCATTATTTTTCATTTCTTTTCCTCACTATTATAGGGGATGCTGTTAAAGGAAAATTAATTCCTTCAACGTACTTTTACAACTTTACTACAATGCAACTCCCCTTCTCGTTTGATGATAAAAGTTAATAATTGATGGACTGGGATAGTTATTGGATGAGGACCGCCTGGAAACAACTGTTGCCGTACAATTGATTTTTCCTTTCTTCTAGTAAATAATTTTTTGAGGATCTGGCGAAAAAGAAAAGTTATTCCACCAACGTACGTCTAAAAGCATACATCAATGACTAAACCCTATCTCGTCTGATCACGGTGGTTAACCGTTTTCGGGTCAGGGCAATACTCTGATGGTACTCTGCTTGGAATCAGTTGTAGCCACAAACATTATTTCTCATTTCTTGTTGCAACATAGTTGGAAACATTTGTCTAAAAGACCATGTAATTCAACCAATATCTATCTGCAAAGATACCACGGTGGATACAAATATTCTATTCCGATCACAAAAGTTAAGCATTGTCGTGCTTGGATAGTATTTGAATGGGGGAGCACTTTGGAACTTCCAGGGTCAAAACCATTATTTTTCATTTCTTTTCCTCACTATTATAGGGGATGCTGTTAAAGGAAAATTAATTCCTTCAACGTACTTTTACAACATTACTACAATGCAACTCCCGTTCTCGTTTGATGATAAAAGTTAAAAATTGATGGACTGGGATAATTATTGGATGAGGACCGCCTGGAAACAACTGTTGCCGTAAAATTGATTTTTCCTTTCTTCTGGTAAATAATTTTTTGAGGATCTAGCTAAAAAGCAAAGTTATTCCACCAACGTACGTCTAAAAGCAAACATCAATGAAAAAATCCCATCTCGACTTATCACGGTGGTTAACCATTATCGGGTCGGAGCATCACTCGGATGGTACTCTGCTTGGAATCAGCTGTTGCCACAAACATTATTTCTCATTTCATGATGCAACTTACTTGGATGGAACTGGCTGAAAAGCAATGTAATTCAACCAATGCATATCTGTAAACATACCGCGAGGGATACACAAATTCTCGTCCAATCACGGAAGATAAGCATTGTCGGGCATCGATAATATGTGGATGGGGGACCACATGGGAACTTCCAGGGCCGCAACCTTTCCTTTTTATTTCTTTCCCTCATTATTTTGGAAGATCCAGTTAAAAGGAAATGTAATTTCTCCAATGTACTTCTACGACCTTACCACAATGAAAACTCCCGTACTCGTTTGATCATGGAACTTAATAATAGATGGTCTGGGATAATTTTTGGACGAGGACCGCCTGGAAACAACTGTCGCCGTACAATTTATTTTTCCTTTCTTCTAGTAAATAATTTTTTGAGGATCTGGCGAAAAAGTAAAGTTATTCCACCAACGTATGTCTAAAAGCATACATCAATGACTAAACCCTATCTCGTCTAATCACGGTGGTTAACCGTTTTCGGGTCAGGGCAACACTCTGATGGTACTCTGCTTGGAATCAGTTGTAGCCCCAAACATTATTTCTCATTTCATGATGCAACTTAGTTGGAGACAACTGGCTAACAAGCAATGTAATTCAACCACTGCATACCTGCAAACATACCTCGATGGATGCACATATTCTCGTCCTATCATGGAAGTTAAGCATTGTCGGGCTTGGACAGTACGTGGATGGGGGACCACTTGGGAACTTCCAGGGCCGCTACCTTTCTTTTTTAGTTCTTTTCCTCTCTATTTTGGGGGGGTTCTGTTAATAGGAAATGTAATTTCTCCAATATAATTCTACGATCTTGCGACAATGAAATCTCCCGTTCTCGTTTGATCATGAAAGTTAATAATTGATGCTCTGGGATCATTTTTGGATCAGGACCGCCTGGAAACGACTGTTGCCGTAAAATTTATTTTTCCTTTCTTTTGGTAAATATGTATTTGAGGATCTGGCGAAAAAGTAAAGTTATTCCACCAACGTACGTCTAAAAGCATACATCAATGAAAAAATCTTATCTCGTCTCATCACGGTGGTTAACTGTTATAGGGTCGGAGCAACACTCTGATGTTTTTCTCTGCTTGGAACCAGCTGTTATCACAAACATTATTTCTCATTTTATGATGCAACTTAGTTGGAAAGATTTGTCTAAAAGACCATGTAATTCAACCAATATTTATCTGCAAAGATACCACGGTGGATACAAATATACTAGTCCGATCACAAAAGTTAAGCATTGTCGTGCTTGGATAGTATTTGAATGGGGGAGCACTTTGGAACTTCCAGGGTCAAAACCATTATTTTTCATTTCTTTTCCTCACTATTATAGGGGATGCTGTTAAAGGAAAATTAATTCCTTCAACGTACTTTTACAACTTTACTACAATGCAACTCCCCTTCTCGTTTGATGATAAAAGTTAATAATTGATGGACTGGGATAGTTATTGGATGAGGACCGCCTGGAAACAACTGTTGCCGTACAATTGATTTTTCCTTTCTTCTAGTAAATAATTTTTTGAGGATCTGGCGAAAAAGAAAAGTTATTCCACCAACGTACGTCTAAAAGCATACATCAATGACTAAACCCTATCTCGTCTGATCACGGTGGTTAACCGTTTTCGGGTCAGGGCAATACTCTGATGGTACTCTGCTCTGAATCAGTTGTAGCCACAAACATTATTTCTCATTTCTTGTTGCAACATAGTTGGAAACATTTGTCTAAAAGACCATGTAATTCAACCAATATCTATCTGCAAAGATACCACGGTGGATACAAATATACTAGTCCGATCACAAAAGTTAAGCATTGTCGTGCTTGGATAGTATTTGAATGGGGGAGCACTTTGGAACTTCCAGGGTCAAAACCATTATTTTTCATTTCTTTTCCTCACTATTATAGGGGATGCTGTTAAAGGAAAATTAATTCCTTCAACGTACTTTTACAACTTTACTACAATGCAACTCCCCTTCTCGTTTGATGATAAAAGTTAATAATTGATGGACTGGGATAGTTATTGGATGAGGACCGCCTGGAAACAACTGTTGCCGTACAATTGATTTTTCCTTTCTTCTAGTAAATAATTTTTTGAGGATCTGGCGAAAAAGAAAAGTTATTCCACCAACGTACGTCTAAAAGCATACATCAATGACTAAACCCTATCTCGTCTGATCACGGTGGTTAACCGTTTTCGGGTCAGGGCAATACTCTGATGGTACTCTGCTTGGAATCAGTTGTAGCCACAAACATTATTTCTCATTTCTTGTTGCAACATAGTTGGAAACATTTGTCTAAAAGACCATGTAATTCAACCAATATCTATCTGCAAAGATACCACGGTGGATACAAATATTCTAGTCCGATCACAAAAGTTAAGCATTGTCGTGCTTGGATAGTATTTGAATGGGGGAGCACTTTGGAACTTCCAGGGTCAAAACCATTATTTTTCATTTCTTTTCCTCACTATTATAGGGGATGCTGTTAAAGGAAAATTAATTCCTTCAACGTACTTTTACAACATTACTACAATGCAACTCCCGTTCTCGTTTGATGATAAAAGTTAATAATTGATGGACTGGGATAATTATTGGATGAGGACCGCCTGGAAACAACTGTTGCCGTAAAATTGATTTTTCCTTTCTTCTGGTAAATAATTTTTTGAGGATCTAGCTAAAAAGCAAAGTTATTCCACCAACGTACGTCTAAAAGCAAACATCAATGAAAAAATCCCATCTCGACTTATCACGGTGGTTAACCATTATCGGGTCGGAGCATCACTCGGATGGTACTCTGCTTGGAATCAGCTGTTGCCACAAACATTATTTCTCATTTCATGATGCAACTTACTTGGATGGAACTGGCTGAAAAGCAATGTAATTCAACCAATGCATATCTGTAAACATACCGCGAGGGATACACAAATTCTCGTCCAATCACGGAAGATAAGCATTGTCGGGCATCGATAATATGTGGATGGGGGACCACATGGGAACTTCCAGGGCCGCAACCTTTCCTTTTTATTTCTTTCCCTCACTATTTTGGAAGATCCAGTTAAAAGGAAATGTAATTTCTCCAATGTACTTCTACGACCTTACCACAATGAAAACTCCCGTACTCGTTTGATCATGGAACTTAATAATAGATGGTCTGGGATAATTTTTGGACGAGGACCGCCTGGAAACAACTGTCGCCGTACAATTTATTTTTCCTTTCTTCTAGTAAATAATTTTTTGAGGATCTGGCGAAAAAGTAAAGTTATTCCACCAACGTATGTCTAAAAGCATACATCAATGACTAAACCCTATCTCGTCTAATCACGGTGGTTAACCGTTTTCGGGTCAGGGCAACACTCTGATGGTACTCTGCTTGGAATCAGTTGTAGCCCCAAACATTATTTCTCATTTCATGATGCAACTTAGTTGGAGACAACTGGCTAACAAGCAATGTAATTCAACCACTGCATACCTGCAAACATACCTCGATGGATGCACATATTCTCGTCCTATCATGGAAGTTAAGCATTGTCGGGCTTGGACAGTACGTGGATGGGGGACCACTTGGGAACTTCCAGGGCCGCTACCTTTCCTTTTTAGTTCTTTTCCTCTCTATTTTGGGGGGGTTCTGTTAATAGGAAATGTAATTTCTCCAATATAATTCTACGATCTTGCGACAATGAAATGTCCCGTTCTCGTTTGATCATGAAAGTTAATAATTGATGCTCTGGGATCATTTTTGGATCAGGACCGCCTGGAAACGACTGTTGCCGTAAAATTTATTTTTCCTTTCTTTTGGTAAATATGTATTTGAGGATCTGGCGAAAAAGTAAAGTTATTCCACCAACGTACGTCTAAAAGCATACATCAATGAAAAAATCTTATCTCGTCTCATCACGGTGGTTAACTGTTATAGGGTCGGAGCAACACTCTGATGTTACTCTGCTTGGAACCAGCTGTTACCACAAACATTATTTCTCATTTTATGATGCAACTTAGTTGGAAAGATTTGGCTAAAAGACCATGTTATTCAACCAATATCTATCTGCAAAGATACCACGGTGGATACAAATATTCTAGTCCGATCACAAAAGTTAAGCATTGTCGGGCTTGGATAGTATTTGAATGGGGGAGCACTTGGGAACTTCCAGGGTCAAAACCATTATTTTTCATTTCTTTTCCTCACTATTATAGGGGATGCTGTTAAAGGAAAAGTAATTCCTCCAACGTACTTTTACGACCTTACTACAATGAAAACTCCCGTTCGCGTTTGATCATGGAACTTAATAATAGATGGTCTGGGATAATTTTTGCATGAGGACCGCCTGGAAACAACTGTTGCCGTACAATTTATTTTTCCTTTCTTCAAGTAAATAATTTTTTGAAGATCTGGCGAAAAAGTAAAGTTATTCCACCAACGTACGTCTAAAAGCATACATCAATGACTAAACCCTATCTCGTCTGATCACGGTGGTTAACCGTTTTCGGGTCAGGGCAACACTCTGATGGTACTCTGCTTGGTATCAGTTGTAGCCACAAACATTATTTCTCATTTCTTGTTGCAAATTAGTTGGAGAGAACTGGCTAACAAGCAATATAATTTAACCATTGCATACCTGCAAACATACCGCGATGGATACACATATTCTCGTCCTATCACGGAAGTTAAGCATTGTCGGGCTTGGTCAGTATGTGGATGGGGAACCACTTGGGAACTTCCAGGGCGGCAACCTTTCCTTTTTATTTCTTTTCCTCTCTATTTTGGGGGATGTTAAAAGGAAATGTAATTTCTCCAATATACTTCTACGACCTTACGACAATGAAATCTCCCGTTCTCGTTTGATCATGAAAGTTATTAATTGATGCTCTGGGATCATTTTTGGATGAGGACCGCCTGGAAACGACTGTTGCCTTAAAATTTATTTTTCCTTTCTTCTGGTAAATATGTTTTTGAGGGTCTGGCGAAAAAGTAAAGTTATTCCACCAACATACGTCTAAAAGCATACATCAATGAAAAAATCTTATCTCGTCGGATCACGGTGGTTAACGGTAATAGGGTCGGACCAACACTCTGATGGTACTCTGCTTGGAACCAGCTGTTACCACAAACATTATTTCTCATTTTATGATGCAACTTAGTTGGAAAGATTTGGCTAAAAGACCATGTAATTCAACCAATATCTATCTGCAAAGATACCACGGTGGATACAAATATTCTAGTCCGATCACAAAAGTTAAGCATTGTCGGGCTTGGATAGTATTTGAATGGGGTAGCACTTGGGATCTTCCAGGGTCAAAACCATTGTTTTTCATTTCTTTTCGACACTATTATAGGGGATGCTGTTAAAGGAAAATTAATTCCTTCAACGTACTTTTACAAATTTACTACAATGCAACTCCCGTTCTCGTTTGATCATAAAAGTTAATAATTGATGGACTTGGATAATTATTGGATGAGGACCGCCTGGAAACAACTATTGCCGTACAATTGATTTTTCTTTTCTTCTGGTAAATATGTTTTTGAGGATCTGGCGAAAAAGTAAAGTTATTCCACCAACGTACGTCTAAAAGCATACATCAATGAAAAAATCTTATCTCGTCGGATCACGGTGGTTAACGGTAATAGGGTCGGACCAACACTCTGATGGTACTCTGCATGGAACCAGCTGTTACCACAAACATTATTTCTCATTTTATGATGCAACTTAATTGGAAAGATTTGTCTGAAAGACCATGTAATTCTACCAATATCTATCTGCAAAGATACCACGGTGGATAAACATATTCTCGTCCGATCACAAAAGTTAAGCACTGTCGGGCTAGGATAGTATTTGAATGGGGGGACCACTTGGGAACTTCCAGGGTCAAAACCATTCTTTTTCATTTCTTTTCCTCATTATTTTAGGGGATGCTGTTAAAGGAAAAGTAATTCCTCCAAGGTAATTTTACGACCTTACTACAATGCAACTCTCGTTCTCGTTTGATCATAAAAGTTAATAATTGATGGACTGGGGTAATTATTGGATGAGGACTGCCTGGAAATAGCTGTTGCCGTAAAATTGATTTTTCCTTTCTTCTGGTAAATAATTTTTTGAGGATCTAGCTAAAAAGCAAAGTTATTCCACCAACGTACGTCTAAAATCAAACATCATTGAAAAAATCCCATCTCGTCTTATCACGGTGGTTAACCATTATCAGGTCGGAGAATCACTCGGATGGTACTCTGCTGGGAATCAGCTGTTGCTACAAACATTATTTCTCATTTCATGATGCAACTTACTTGGATGGAACTGGCTGAAAAGCAATGTAATTCAACCAATGCATATCTGTAAACATACCGCGATGGATACACAAATTCTCGTCCAATCACGGAAGTTAAGCATTGTCGGGCATCGATAATACGTGGCTGGGGGACCACATGGGAACTTCCAGGGCCGTAACCTTTCCTTTTTATTTCTTTCCCTCACTATTTTGGGAGATGCTGTTAAAAGGAAATGTAATTTCTCCAATGTACTTCTACGACCTTACCACAATGAAAACTTCCGTACTCGTTTGATCATGGAACTTAATAATAGATGGTCTGGGATAATTTTTGAATGAGGACCGCTTGGAAACAACTGTTGCCGTACAATTTATTTTTCCTTTCTTCAAGTAAATAATTTTTTGAAGATCTGGCGAAAAAGTAAAGTTATTCCACCAACGTACGTCTAAAAGCATACATCAATGACTAAACCCTATCTCGTCTGATCACGGTGGTTAACCGTTTTCGGGTCAGGGCAACACTCTGATGGTACTCTGCTTGGTATCAGTTGTAGCCACAAACATTATTTCTCATCTCTTGTTGCAACTTAGTTGGAGAGAACTGGCTAACAAGCAATATAATTCAAACATTGCATACCTGCAAACATACCTCGATGGATACACATATTCTCGTCCTATCACGGAAGTTAAGCATTGTCGGGATTGGACAGTATGTGGATGGGGAACCACTTGGGAACTTCCAGGGCCGCTACCTTTCCTTTTTAGTTCTTTTCCTCTCTATTTTGGGGGGTTCTGTTAAAAGGAAATGTAATTTCTCCAATATACTTCTACGATCTTGCGGCAATGATATCTCTCGTTCTCGTTTGATCATGAAATTTAATAATTGATGCTCTGCGATCATTTTTGGATCAGGACCGCCTGGAAACGACTGTTGCCGTAAAATTTATTTTTCCTTTTTTCTGGTAAATATGTATTTGAGGATCTGGCGAAAAAGTAAAGTTATTCCACCAACGTACGTCTAAAAGCATACATCAATGAAAAAATCTTATCTCGTCTCATCACGGTGGTTAACTGTTATAGGGTCGGAGCAACACTCTGATGTTACTCTGCTTGGAACCAGCTGTTACCACAAACATTATTTCTCATTTTATGATGCAACTTAGTTGGAAAGATTTGGCTAAAAGACCATGTAATTCAACCAATATCTATCTGCAAAGATACCACGGTGGATACAAATATTCTAGTCCGATCACAAAAGTTAAGCATTGTCGGGCTTGGATAGTATTTGAATGGGGGAGCACTTGGGAACTTCCAGGGTCAAAACCATTATTTTTCATTTCTTTTCCTCACTATTATAGGGGATGCTGTTAAAGGAAAAGTAATTCCTCCAACGTACTTTTACGACCTTACTACAATGAAAACTCCCGTTCTCGTTTGATCATGGAACTTAATAATAGATGGTCTGGGATAATTTTTGCATGAGGACCGCCTGGAAACAACTGTTGCCGTACAATTTATTTTTCCTTTCTTCTAGTAAATAATTTTTTGAGGATCTGGCGAAAAAGTAAAGTTATTCCACCAACGTACGTCTAAAAGCAAACATCAATGAAAAAATCCTATCTCGTCTTATCACGGTGGTTAACCATTATCGGGTCGGGGCATCACTTGGATGGTACTCTGCTTAGAATCAGCTGTTGCCACAAACATTATTTCTTATTTCATGATGCAACTTACTTGGATGGAACTGGCTGAAAAGCAATGTAATTCAACCAATGCATATCTGTAAACATACCGCGATGGATAAACAAATTCTCGTCCAATCACGGAAGTTAAGCATTGTCGGGCATCGATAATACGTGGATGGGGGACCACATGGGAACTTCCAGGGCCGCAACCTTTCCTTTTTATTTCTTTCCCTCACTATTTTGGGAGATGCTGTTAAAAGGAAATGTAATTTCTCCAATGTACTTCTACGACCTTACCACAATGGAAACTTCCGTACTCGTTTGATCATGGAACTTAATAATAGATGGTCTGGGATAATTTTTAAATGAGGACCGCTTGGAAACAACTGTTGCCGTACAATTTATTTTTCCTTTCTTCAAGTAAATAATTTTTTGAAGATCTGGCGAAAAAGTAAAGTTATTCCACCAACGTACGTCTAAAAGCATACATCAATGACTAAACCCTATCTCGTCTGATCACGGTGGTTAACCGTTTTCGGGTCAGGGCAACACTCTGATGGTACTCTGCTTGGTATCAGTTGTAGCCACAAACATTATTTCTCATCTCTTGTTGCAACTTAGTTGGAGAGAACTGGCTAACAAGCAATATAATTCAACCATTGCATACCTGCAAACATACCTCGATGGATACACATATTCTCGTCCTATCACGGAAGTTAAGCATTGTCGGGCTTGGACAGTATGTGGATGGGGAACCACTTGGGAACTTCCAGGGCCGCTACCTTTCCTTTTTAGTTCTTTTCCTCTCTATTTTGGGGGGTTCTGTTAAAAGGAAATGTAATTTCTCCAATATACTTCTACGATCTTGCGGCAATGATATCTCTCGTTCTCGTTTGATCATGAAATTTAATAATTGATGCTCTGCGATCATTTTTGGATCAGGACCGCCTGGAAACGACTGTTGCCGTAAAATTTATTTTTCCTTTTTTCTGGTAAATATGTATTTGAGGATCTGGCGAAAAAGTAAAGTTATTCCACCAACGTACGTCTAAAAGCATACATCAATGAAAAAATCTTATCTCGTCTCATCACGGTGGTTAACTGTTATAGGGTCGGAGCAACACTCTGATGTTACTCTGCTTGGAACCAGCTGTTACCACAAACATTATTTCTCATTTTATGATGCAACTTAGTTGGAAAGATTTGGCTAAAAGACCATGTAATTCAACCAATATCTATCTGCAAAGATACCACGGTGGATACAAATATTCTAGTCCGATCACAAAAGTTAAGCATTGTCGGGCTTGGATAGTATTTGAATGGGGGAGCACTTGGGAACTTCCAGGGTCAAAACCATTATTTTTCATTTCTTTTCCTCACTATTATAGGGGATGCTGTTAAAGGAAAAGTAATTCCTCCAACGTACTTTTACGACCTTACTACAATGAAAACTCCCGTTCTCGTTTGATCATGGAACTTAATAATAGATGGTCTGGGATAATTTTTGCATGAGGACCGCCTGGAAACAACTGTTGCCGTACAATTTATTTTTCCTTTCTTCTAGTAAATAATTTTTTGAGGATCTGGCGAAAAAGTAAAGTTATTCCACCAACGTACGTCTAAAAGCAAACATCAATGAAAAAATCCTATCTCGTCTTATCACGGTGGTTAACCATTATCGGGTCGGGGCATCACTTGGATGGTACTCTGCTTAGAATCAGCTGTTGCCACAAACATTATTTCTCATTTCATGATGCAACTTACTTGGATGGAACTGGCTGAAAAGCAATGTAATTCAACCAATGCATATCTGTAAACATACCGCGATGGATAAACAAATTCTCGTCCAATCACGGAAGTTAAGCATTGTCGGGCATCGATAATACGTGGATGGGGGACCACATGGGAACTTCCAGGGCCGCAACCTTTCCTTTTTATTTCTTTCCCTCACTATTTTGGGAGATGCTGTTAAAAGGAAATGTAATTTCTCCAATGTACTTCTACGACCTTACCACAATGGAAAACTTCCGTACTCGTTTGATCATGGAACTTAATAATAGATGGTCTGGGATAATTTTTAAATGAGGACCGCTTGGAAACAACTGTTGCCGTACAATTTATTTTTCCTTTCTTCAAGTAAATAATTTTTTGAAGATCTGGCGAAAAAGTAAAGTTATTCCACCAACGTACGTCTAAAAGCATACATCAATGACTAAACCCTATCTCGTCTGATCACGGTGGTTAACCGTTTTCGGGTCAGGGCAACACTCTGATGGTACTCTGCTTGGTATCAGTTGTAGCCACAAACATTATTTCTCATCTCTTGTTGCAAATTAGTTGGAGAGAACTGGCTAACAAGCAATATAATTTAACCATTGCATACCTGCAAACATACCGCGATGGATACACATATTCTCGTCCTATCACGGAAGTTAAGCATTGTCGGGCTTGGACAGTATGTGGATGGGGAACCACTTGGGAACTTCCAGGGCGGCAACCTTTCCTTTTTATTTCTTTTCCTCTCTATTTTGGGGGATGTTAAAAGGAAATGTAATTTCTCCAATATACTTCTACGACCTAACGACAATGAAATCTCCCGTTCTCGTTTGATCATGAAAGTTATTAATTGATGCTCTGGGATCATTTTTGGATGAGGACCGCCTGGAAACGACTGTTGCCTTAAAATTTATTTTTCCTTTCTTCTGGTAAATATGTTTTTGAGGGTCTGGCGAAAAAGTAAAGTTATTCCACCAACGTACGTCTAAAAGCATACATCAATGAAAAAATCTTATCTCGTCGGATCACGGTGGTTAACGGTAATAGGGTCGGACCAACACTCTGATGGTACTCTGCTTGGAACCAGCTGTTACCACAAACATTATTTCTCATTTTATGATGCAACTTAATTGGAAAGATTTGTCTGAAAGACCATGTAATTCTACCAATATCTATCTGCAAAGATACCACGGTGGATAAACATATTCTCGTCCGATCACAAAAGTTAAGCACTGTCGGGCTAGGATAGTATTTGAAAGGGGGGACCACTTGGGAACTTCCAGGGTCAAAACCATTCTTTTTCATTTCTTTTCCTCATTATTTTAGGGGATGCTGTTAAAGGAAAAGTAATTCCTCCAAGGTACTTTTACGACCTTACTACAATGCAACTCTCGTTCTCGTTTGATCATAAAAGTTAATAATTGATGGACTGGGGTAATTATTGGATGAGGACTGCCTGGAAATAGCTGTTGCCGTAAAATTGATTTTTCCTTTCTTCTGGTAAATAATTTTTTGAGGATCTAGCTAAAAAGCAAAGTTATTCCACCAACGTACGTCTAAAATCAAACATCATTGAAAAAATCCCATCTCGTCTTATCACGGTGGTTAACCATTATCAGGTCGGAGAATCACTCGGATGGTACTCTGCTTGGAATCAGCTGTTGCCACAAACATTATTTCTCATTTCATGATGCAACTTACTTGGATGGAACTGGCTGAAAAGCAATGTAATTCAACCAATGCATATCTGTAAACATACCGCGATGGATACACAAATTCTCGTCCAATCACGGAAGTTAAGCATTGTCGGGCATCGATAATACGTGGATGGGGGACCACATGGGAACTTCCAGGGCCGTAACCTTTCCTTTTTATTTCTTTCCCTCACTATTTTGGGAGATGCTGTTAAAAGGAAATGTAATTTCTCCAATGTACTTCTACGACCTTACCACAATGAAAACTTCCGTACTCGTTTGATCATGGAACTTAATAATAGATGGTCTGGGATAATTTTTGAATGAGGACCGCTTGGAAACAACTGTTGCCGTACAATTTATTTTTCCTTTCTTCAAGTAAATAATTTTTTGAAGATCTGGCGATAAAGTAAAGTTATTCCACCAACGTACGTCTAAAAGCATACATCAATGACTAAACCCTATCTCGTCTGATCACGGTGGTTAACCGTTTGCGGGTCAGGGCAACACTCTGATGGTACTCTGCATGGTATCAGTTGTAGCCACAAACATTATTTCTCATCTCTTGTTGCAACTTAGTTGGAGAGAACTGGCTAACAAGCAATATAATTCAACCATTGCATACCTGCAAACATACCGCGATGGATACACATATTCTCGTCCTATCACGGAAGTTAAGCATTGTCGGGCTTGGACAGTATGTGGATGGGGAACCACTTGGGAACTTCCAGGGCGGCAACCTTTCCTTTTTATTTCTTTTCCTCTCTATTTTGGGGGATGTTAAAAGGAAATGTAATTTCTCCAATATACTTCTACGACCTTACGACAATGAAATCTCCCGTTCTCGTTTGATCATGAAAGTTATTAATTGATGCTCTGGGATCATTTTTGGATGAGGACCGCCTGGAAACGACTGTTGCCTTAAAATTTATTTTTCCTTTCTTCTGGTTAATATGTTTTTGAGGGTCTGGCGAAAAAGTAAAGTTATTCCACCAACGTACGTCTAAAAGCATTCATCAATGAAAAAATCTTATCTCGTCGGATCACGGTGGTTAACGGTAATAGGGTCGGACCAACACTCTGATGGTACTCTGCTTGGAAGCAGCTGTTGCCACAAACATTATTTCTCATTTCATGATGCAACTTACTTGGATGGAACTGGCTGAAAAGCAATGTAATTCAACCAATGCATATCTGTAAACATACCGCGATGGATACACAAATTCTCGTCCAATCACGGAAGATAAGCATTTTCGGGCATCGATAATACGTGGATCGGGGACCACATGGGAACTTCCAGGGCCGAGACCTTTCATTTTTCATTTCTTTTCCTCACTATTATAGGGGATGCTGTTAAAGGAAAAGTAATTCCTCCAACGTACTTTTACGACCTTACTACAATGAAAACTCCAGTTCTCGTTTGATCATGGAATTTAATAATAGATGGTCTGGGATAATTTTTGCATGAGGACCGCCTGGAAACAACTGTTGCCGTACAATTTATTTTTCCTTTCTTCTAGTAAATAATTTTTTGAGGATCTGGCGAAAAAGTAAAGTTATTCCACCAACGTACGTCTAAAAGCAAACATCAATGAAAAAATCCTATCTCGTCTTATCACGGTGGTTAACCATTATCGGGTCGGGGCATCACTTGGATGGTACTCTGCTTAGAATCAGCTGTTGCCACAAACATTATTTCTCATTTCATGATGCAACTTACTTGGATGGAACTGGCTGAAAAGCAATGTAATTCAACCAATGCATATCTGTAAACATACCGCGATGGATACACAAATTCTCGTCCAATCACGGAAGTTAAGCATTGTCGGGCATCGATAATACGTGGATGGGGGACCACATGGGAACTTCCAGGGCCGCAACCTTTCCTTTTTATTTCTTTCCCTCACTATTTTGGGAGATGCTGTTAAAAGGAAATGTAATTTCTCCAATGTACTTCTACGACCTTACCACAATGGAAACTTCCGTACTCGTTTGATCATGGAACTTAATAATAGATGGTCTGGGATAATTTTTAAATGAGGACCGCTTGGAAACAACTGTTGCCGTACAATTTATTTTTCCTTTCTTCAAGTAAATAATTTTTTGAAGATCTGGCGAAAAAGTAAAGTTATTCCACCAACGTACGTCTAAAAGCATACATCAATGACTAAACCCTATCTCGTCTGATCACGGTGGTTAACCGTTTTCGGGTCAGGGCAACACTCTGATGGTACTCTGCTTGGTATCAGTTGTAGCCACAAACATTATTTCTCATCTCTTGTTGCAAATTAGTTGGAGAGAACTGGCTAACAAGCAATATAATTTAACCATTGCATACCTGCAAACATACCGCGATGGATACACATATTCTCGTCCTATCACGGAAGTTAAGCATTGTCGGGCTTGGACAGTATGTGGATGGGGAACCACTTGGGAACTTCCAGGGCGGCAACCTTTCCTTTTTATTTCTTTTCCTCTCTATTTTGGGGGATGTTAAAAGGAAATGTAATTTCTCCAATATACTTCTACGACCTTACGACAATGAAATCTCCCGTTCTCGTTTGATCATGAAAGTTATTAATTGATGCTCTGGGATCATTTTTGGATGAGGACCGCCTGGAAACGACTGTTGCCTTAAAATTTATTTTTCCTTTCTTCTGGTAAATATGTTTTTGAGGGTCTGGCGAAAAAGTAAAGTTATTCCACCAACGTACGTCTAAAAGCATACATCAATGAAAAAATCTTATCTCGTCGGATCACGGTGGTTAACGGTAATAGGGTCGGACCAACACTCTGATGGTACTCTGCTTGGAACCAGCTGTTACCACAAACATTATTTCTCATTTTATGATGCAACTTAGTTGGAAAGATTTGTCTAAAAGACCATGTAATTCAACCAATATCTATCTGCAAAGATACCACGGTGGATACAAATATTCTAGTCCGATCACAAAAGTTAAGCATTGTCGGGCTTGGATAGTATTTGAATGGGGTAGCACTTGGGAACTTCCAGGGTCAAAACCATTGTTTTTCATTTCTTTTCGACACTATTATAGGGGATGCTGTTAAAGGAAAATTAATTCCTTCAACGTACTTTTACAAATTTACTACAATGCAACTCCCGTTCTCGTTTGATCATAAAAGTTAATAATTGATGGACTTGGATAATTATTGGATGAGGACCGCCTGGAAACAACTATTGCCGTACAATTGATTTTTCTTTTCTTCTGGTAAATATGTTTTTGAGGATCTGGCGAAAAAGTAAAGTTATTCCACCAACGTACGTCTAAAAGCATACATCAATGAAAAAATCTTATCTCGTCGGATCACGGTGGTTAACGGTAATAGCGTCGGACCAACACTCTGATGGTGCTCTGCATGGAACCAGCTGTTACCTCAAACATTATTTCTCATTTTATGATGCAACTTTATTGGAAAGATTTGTCTGAAAGACCATGTAATTCTACCAATATCTATCTGCAAAGATACCACGGTGGATAAACATATTCTCGTCCGATCACAAAAGTTAAGCACTGTCGGGCTAGGATAGTATTTGAATGGGGGGACCACTTGGGAACTTCCAGGGTCAAAACCATTCTTTTTCATTTCTTTTCCTCATTATTTTAGGGGATGCTGTTAAAGGAAAAGTAATTCCTCCAAGGTACTTTTACGACCTTACTACAATGCAATTCTCGTTCTCGTTTGATCATAAAAGTTAATAATTGATGGACTGGGGTAATTATTGGATGAGGACTCCCTGGAAATAGCTGTTGCCGTAAAATTGATTTTTCCTTTCTTCTGGTAAATAATTTTTTGAGGATCTAGCTAAAAAGCAAAGTTATTCCACCAACGTACGTCTAAAATCAAACATCATTGAAAAAATCCCATCTCGTCTTATCACGGTGGTTAACCATTATCAGGTCGGAGAATCACTCGGATGGTACTCTGCTTGGAATCAGCTGTTGCCACAAACATTATTTCTCATTTCATGATGCAACTTACTTGGATGGAACTGGCTGAAAAGCAATGTAATTCAACCAATGCATATCTGTAAACATACCGCGATGGATACACAAATTCTCGTCCAATCACGGAAGTTAAGCATTGTCGGGCATCGATAATACGTGGATGGGGGACCACATGGGAACTTCCAGGGCCGTAACCTTTCCTTTTTATTTCTTTCCCTCACTATTTTGGGAGATGCTGTTAAAAGGAAATGTAATTTCTCCAATGTACTTCTACGACCTTACCACAATGAAAACTTCCGTACTCGTTTGATCATGGAACTTAATAATAGATGGTCTGGGATAATTTTTGAATGAGGACCGCTTGGAAACAACTGTTGCCGTACAATTTATTTTTCCTTTCTTCAAGTAAATAATTTTTTGAAGATCTGGCGAAAAAGTAAAGTTATTCCACCAACGTACGTCTAAAAGCATACATCAATGACTAAACCCTATCTCGTCTGATCACGGTGGTTAACCGTTTTCGGGTCAGGGCAACACTCTGATGGTACTCTGCTTGGTATCAGTTGTAGCCACAAACATTATTTCTCATCTCTTGTTGCAACTTAGTTGGAGAGAACTGGCTAACAAGCAATATAATTCAACCATTGCATACCTGCAAACATACCGCGATGGATACACATATTCTCGTCCTATCACGGAAGTTAAGCATTGTCGGGCTTGGACAGTATGTGGATGGGGAACCACTTGGGAACTTCCAGGGCGGCAACCTTTCCTTTTTATTTCTTTTCCTCTCTATTTTGGGGGATGTTAAAAGGAAATGTAATTTCTCCAATATACTTCTACGACCTTACGACAATGAAATCTCCCGTTCTCGTTTGATCATGAAAGTTATTAATTGATGCTCTGGGATCATTTTTGGATGAGGACCGCCTGGAAACGACTGTTGCCTTAAAATTTATTTTTCCTTTCTTCTGGTTAATATGTTTTTGAGGGTCTGGCGAAAAAGTAAAGTTATTCCACCAACGTACGTCTAAAAGCATTCATCAATGAAAAAATCTTATCTCGTCGGATCACGGTGGTTAACGGTAATAGGGTCGGACCAACACTCTGATGGTACTCTGCTTGGAACCAGCTGTTGCCACAAACATTATTTCTCATTTCACGATGCAACTTACTTGGATGGAACTGGCTGAAAAGCAATGTAATTCAACCAATGCATATCTGCAAAGATACCACGGTGGATACAAATATTCTAGTCCGATCACAAAAGTTAAGCATTGTCGGGCTTGGATAGTATTTGAATGGGGTAGCACTTGGGAACTTCCAGGGTCAAAACCATTGTTTTTCATTTCTTTTCGACACTATTATAGGGGATGCTGTTAAAGGAAAATTAATTCCTTCAACGTACTTTTACAAATTTACTACAATGCAACTCCCGTTCTCGTTTGATCATGAAAGTTAATAATTGATGGACTTGGATAATTATTGGATGAGGACCGCCTGGAAACAACTATTGCCGTACAATTGATTTTTCTTTTCTTCTGGTAAATATGTTTTTGAGGATCTGGCGAAAAAGTAAAGTTATTCCACCAACGTACGTCTAAAAGCATACATCAATGAAAAAATCTTATCTCGTCGGATCACGGTGGTTAACGGTAATAGCGTCGGACCAACACTCTGATGGTGCTCTGCATGGAACCAGCTGTTACCACAAACATTATTTCTCATTTTATGATGCAACTTAATTGGAAAGATTTGTCTGAAAGACCATGTAATTCTACCAATATCTATCTGCAAAGATACCACGGTGGATAAACATATTCTCGTCCGATCACAAAAGTTAAGCACTGTCGGGCTAGGATAGTATTTGAATGGGGGGACCACTTGGGAACTTCCAGGGTCAAAACCATTCTTTTTCATTTCTTTTCCTCATTATTTTAGGGGATGCTGTTAAAGGAAAAGTAATTCCTCCAAGGTACTTTTACGACCTTACTACAATGCAACTCTCGTTCTCGTTTGATCATAAAAGTTAATAATTGATGGACTGGGGTAATTATTGGATGAGGACTGCCTGGAAATAGCTGTTGCCGTAAAATTGATTTTTCCTTTCTTCTGGTAAATAATTTTTTGAGGATCTAGCTAAAAAGCAAAGTTATTCCACCAACGTACGTCTAAAATCAAACATCATTGAAAAAATCCCATCTCGTCTTATCACGGTGGTTAACCATTATCAGGTCGGAGAATCACTCGGATGGTACTCTGCTGGGAATCAGCTGTTGCTACAAACATTATTTCTCATTTCATGATGCAACTTACTTGGATGGAACTGGCTGAAAAGCAATGTAATTCAACCAATGCATATCTGTAAACATACCGCGATGGATACACAAATTCTCGTCCAATCACGGAAGTTAAGCATTGTCGGGCATCGATAATACGTGGATGGGGGACCACATGGGAACTTCCAGGGCCGTAACCTTTCCTTTTTATTTCTTTCCCTCACTATTTTGGGAGATGCTGTTAAAAGGAAATGTAATTTCTCCAATGTACTTCTACGACCTTACCACAATGAAAACTTCCGTACTCGTTTGATCATGGAACTTAATAATAGATGGTCTGGGATAATTTTTGAATGAGGACCGCTTGGAAACAACTGTTGCCGTACAATTTATTTTTCCTTTCTTCAAGTAAATAATTTTTTGAAGATCTGGCGAAAAAGTAAAGTTATTCCACCAACGTACGTCTAAAAGCATACATCAATGACTAAACCCTATCTCGTCTGATCACGGTGGTTAACCGTTTTCGGGTCAGGGCAACACTCTGATGGTACTCTGCTTGGTATCAGTTGTAGCCACAAACATTATTTCTCATCTCTTGTTGCAACTTAGTTGGAGAGAACTGGCTAACAAGCAATATAATTCAAACATTGCATACCTGCAAACATACCTCGATGGATACACATATTCTCGTCCTATCACGGAAGTTAAGCATTGTCGGGATTGGACAGTATGTGGATGGGGAACCACTTGGGAACTTCCAGGGCCGCTACCTTTCCTTTTTAGTTCTTTTCCTCTCTATTTTGGGGGTTCTGTTAAAAGGAAATGTAATTTCTCCAATATACTTCTACGATCTTGCGGCAATGATATCTCTCGTTCTCGTTTGATCATGAAATTTAATAATTGATGCTCTGCGATCATTTTTGGATCAGGACCGCCTGGAAACGACTGTTGCCGTAAAATTTATTTTTCCTTTTTTCTGGTAAATATGTATTTGAGGATCTGGCGAAAAAGTAAAGTTATTCCACCAACGTACGTCTAAAAGCATACATCAATGAAAAAATCTTATCTCGTCTCATCACGGTGGTTAACTGTTATAGGGTCGGAGCAACACTCTGATGTTACTCTGCTTGGAACCAGCTGTTACCACAAACATTATTTCTCATTTTATGATGCAACTTAGTTGGAAAGATTTGGCTAAAAGACCATGTAATTCAACCAATATCTATCTGCAAAGATACCACGGTGGATACAAATATTCTAGTCCGATCACAAAAGTTAAGCATTGTCGGGCTTGGATAGTATTTGAATGGGGGAGCACTTGGGAACTTCCAGGGTCAAAACCATTATTTTTCATTTCTTTTCCTCACTATTATAGGGGATGCTGTTAAAGGAAAAGTAATTCCTCCAACGTACTTTTACGACCTTACTACAATGAAAACTCCCGTTCTCGTTTGATCATGGAACTTAATAATAGATGGTCTGGGATAATTTTTGCATGAGGACCGCCTGGAAACAACTGTTGCCGTACAATTTATTTTTCCTTTCTTCTAGTAAATAATTTTTTGAGGATCTGGCGAAAAAGTAAAGTTATTCCACCAACGTACGTCTAAAAGCAAACATCAATGAAAAAATCCTATCTCGTCTTATCACGGTGGTTAACCATTATCGGGTCGGGGCATCACTTGGATGGTACTCTGCTTAGAATCAGCTGTTGCCACAAACATTATTTCTTATTTCATGATGCAACTTACTTGGATGGAACTGGCTGAAAAGCAATGTAATTCAACCAATGCATATCTGTAAACATACCGCGATGGATAAACAAATTCTCGTCCAATCACGGAAGTTAAGCATTGTCGGGCATCGATAATACGTGGATGGGGGACCACATGGGAACTTCCAGGGCCGCAACCTTTCCTTTTTATTTCTTTCCCTCACTATTTTGGGAGATGCTGTTAAAAGGAAATGTAATTTCTCCAATGTACTTCTACGACCTTACCACAATGGAAACTTCCGTACTCGTTTGATCATGGAACTTAATAATAGATGGTCTGGGATAATTTTTAAATGAGGACCGCTTGGAAACAACTGTTGCCGTACAATTTATTTTTCCTTTCTTCAAGTAAATAATTTTTTGAAGATCTGGCGAAAAAGTAAAGTTATTCCACCAACGTACGTCTAAAAGCATACATCAATGACTAAACCCTATCTCGTCTGATCACGGTGGTTAACCGTTTTCGGGTCAGGGCAACACTCTGATGGTACTCTGCTTGGTATCAGTTGTAGCCACAAACATTATTTCTCATCTCTTGTTGCAACTTAGTTGGAGAGAACTGGCTAACAAGCAATATAATTCAACCATTGCATACCTGCAAACATACCTCGATGGATACACATATTCTCGTCCTATCACGGAAGTTAAGCATTGTCGGGCTTGGACAGTATGTGGATGGGGAACCACTTGGGAACTTCCAGGGCCGCTACCTTTCCTTTTTAGTTCTTTTCCTCTCTATTTTGGGGGGTTCTGTTAAAAGGAAATGTAATTTCTCCAATATACTTCTACGATCTTGCGGCAATGATATCTCTCGTTCTCGTTTGATCATGAAATTTAATAATTGATGCTCTGCGATCATTTTTGGATCAGGACCGCCTGGAAACGACTGTTGCCGTAAAATTTATTTTTCCTTTTTTCTGGTAAATATGTATTTGAGGATCTGGCGAAAAAGTAAAGTTATTCCACCAACGTACGTCTAAAAGCATACATCAATGAAAAAATCTTATCTCGTCTCATCACGGTGGTTAACTGTTATAGGGTCGGAGCAACACTCTGATGTTACTCTGCTTGGAACCAGCTGTTACCACAAACATTATTTCTCATTTTATGATGCAACTTAGTTGGAAAGATTTGGCTAAAAGACCATGTAATTCAACCAATATCTATCTGCAAAGATACCACGGTGGATACAAATATTCTAGTCCGATCACAAAAGTTAAGCATTGTCGGGCTTGGATAGTATTTGAATGGGGGAGCACTTGGGAACTTCCAGGGTCAAAACCATTATTTTTCATTTCTTTTCCTCACTATTATAGGGGATGCTGTTAAAGGAAAAGTAATTCCTCCAACGTACTTTTACGACCTTACTACAATGAAAACTCCCGTTCTCGTTTGATCATGGAACTTAATAATAGATGGTCTGGGATAATTTTTGCATGAGGACCGCCTGGAAACAACTGTTGCCGTACAATTTATTTTTCCTTTCTTCTAGTAAATAATTTTTTGAGGATCTGGCGAAAAAGTAAAGTTATTCCACCAACGTACGTCTAAAAGCAAACATCAATGAAAACATCCTATCTCGTCTTATCACGGTGGTTAACCATTATCGGGTCGGGGCATCACTTGGATGGTACTCTGCTTAGAATCAGCTGTTGCCACAAACATTATTTCTCATTTCATGATGCAACTTACTTGGATGGAACTGGCTGAAAAGCAATGTAATTCAACCAATGCATATCTGTAAACATACCGCGATGGATAAACAAATTCTCGTCCAATCACGGAAGTTAAGCATTGTCGGGCATCGATAATACGTGGATGGGGGACCACATGGGAACTTCCAGGGCCGCAACCTTTCCTTTTTATTTCTTTCCCTCACTATTTTGGGAGATGCTGTTAAAAGGAAATGTAATTTCTCCAATGTACTTCTACGACCTTACCACAATGGAAACTTCCGTACTCGTTTGATCATGGAACTTAATAATAGATGGTCTGGGATAATTTTTAAATGAGGACCGCTTGGAAACAACTGTTGCCGTACAATTTATTTTTCCTTTCTTCAAGTAAATAATTTTTTGAAGATCTGGCGAAAAAGTAAAGTTATTCCACCAACGTACGTCTAAAAGCATACATCAATGACTAAACCCTATCTCGTCTGATCACGGTGGTTAACCGTTTTCGGGTCAGGGCAACACTCTGATGGTACTCTGCTTGGTATCAGTTGTAGCCACAAACATTATTTCTCATCTCTTGTTGCAAATTAGTTGGAGAGAACTGGCTAACAAGCAATATAATTTAACCATTGCATACCTGCAAACATACCGCGATGGATACACATATTCTCGTCCTATCACGGAAGTTAAGCATTGTCGGGCTTGGACAGTATGTGGATGGGGAACCACTTGGGAACTTCCAGGGCGGCAACCTTTCCTTTTTATTTCTTTTCCTCTCTATTTTGGGGGATGTTAAAAGGAAATGTAATTTCTCCAATATACTTCTACGACCTAACGACAATGAAATCTCCCGTTCTCGTTTGATCATGAAAGTTATTAATTGATGCTCTGGGATCATTTTTGGATGAGGACCGCCTGGAAACGACTGTTGCCTTAAAATTTATTTTTCCTTTCTTCTGGTAAATATGTTTTTGAGGGTCTGGCGAAAAAGTAAAGTTATTCCACCAACGTACGTCTAAAAGCATACATCAATGAAAAAATCTTATCTCGTCGGATCACGGTGGTTAACGGTAATAGGGTCGGACCAACACTCTGATGGTACTCTGCTTGGAACCAGCTGTTACCACAAACATTATTTCTCATTTTATGATGCAACTTAATTGGAAAGATTTGTCTGAAAGACCATGTAATTCTACCAATATCTATCTGCAAAGATACCACGGTGGATAAACATATTCTCGTCCGATCACAAAAGTTAAGCACTGTCGGGCTAGGATAGTATTTGAAAGGGGGGACCACTTGGGAACTTCCAGGGTCAAAACCATTCTTTTTCATTTCTTTTCCTCATTATTTTAGGGGATGCTGTTAAAGGAAAAGTAATTCCTCCAAGGTACTTTTACGACCTTACTACAATGCAACTCTCGTTCTCGTTTGATCATAAAAGTTAATAATTGATGGACTGGGGTAATTATTGGATGAGGACTGCCTGGAAATAGCTGTTGCCGTAAAATTGATTTTTCCTTTCTTCTGGTAAATAATTTTTTGAGGATCTAGCTAAAAAGCAAAGTTATTCCACCAACGTACGTCTAAAATCAAACATCATTGAAAAAATCCCATCTCGTCTTATCACGGTGGTTAACCATTATCAGGTCGGAGAATCACTCGGATGGTACTCTGCTTGGAATCAGCTGTTGCCACAAACATTATTTCTCATTTCATGATGCAACTTACTTGGATGGAACTGGCTGAAAAGCAATGTAATTCAACCAATGCATATCTGTAAACATACCGCGATGGATAAACAAATTCTCGTCCAATCACGGAAGTTAAGCATTGTCGGGCATCGATAATACGTGGATGGGGGACCACATGGGAACTTCCAGGGCCGCAACCTTTCCTTTTTATTTCTTTCCCTCACTATTTTGGGAGATGCTGTTAAAAGGAAATGTAATTTCTCCAATGTACTTCTACGACCTTACCACAATGGAAACTTCCGTACTCGTTTGATCATGGAACTTAATAATAGATGGTCTGGGATAATTTTTAAATGAGGACCGCTTGGAAACAACTGTTGCCGTACAATTTATTTTTCCTTTCTTCAAGTAAATAATTTTTTGAAGATCTGGCGAAAAAGTAAAGTTATTCCACCAACGTACGTCTAAAAGCATACATCAATGACTAAACCCTATCTCGTCTGATCACGGTGGTTAACCGTTTTCGGGTCAGGGCAACACTCTGATGGTACTCTGCTTGGTATCAGTTGTAGCCACAAACATTATTTCTCATCTCTTGTTGCAAATTAGTTGGAGAGAACTGGCTAACAAGCAATATAATTTAACCATTGCATACCTGCAAACATACCGCGATGGATACACATATTCTCGTCCTATCACGGAAGTTAAGCATTGTCGGGCTTGGACAGTATGTGGATGGGGAACCACTTGGGAACTTCCAGGGCGGCAACCTTTCCTTTTTATTTCTTTTCCTCTCTATTTTGGGGGATGTTAAAAGGAAATGTAATTTCTCCAATATACTTCTACGACCTAACGACAATGAAATCTCCCGTTCTCGTTTGATCATGAAAGTTATTAATTGATGCTCTGGGATCATTTTTGGATGAGGACCGCCTGGAAACGACTGTTGCCTTAAAATTTATTTTTCCTTTCTTCTGGTAAATATGTTTTTGAGGGTCTGGCGAAAAAGTAAAGTTATTCCACCAACGTACGTCTAAAAGCATACATCAATGAAAAAATCTTATCTCGTCGGATCACGGTGGTTAACGGTAATAGGGTCGGACCAACACTCTGATGGTACTCTGCTTGGAACCAGCTGTTACCACAAACATTATTTCTCATTTTATGATGCAACTTAATTGGAAAGATTTGTCTGAAAGACCATGTAATTCTACCAATATCTATCTGCAAAGATACCACGGTGGATAAACATATTCTCGTCCGATCACAAAAGTTAAGCACTGTCGGGCTAGGATAGTATTTGAAAGGGGGGACCACTTGGGAACTTCCAGGGTCAAAACCATTCTTTTTCATTTCTTTTCCTCATTATTTTAGGGGATGCTGTTAAAGGAAAAGTAATTCCTCCAAGGTACTTTTACGACCTTACTACAATGCAACTCTCGTTCTCGTTTGATCATAAAAGTTAATAATTGATGGACTGGGGTAATTATTGGATGAGGACTGCCTGGAAATAGCTGTTGCCGTAAAATTGATTTTTCCTTTCTTCTGGTAAATAATTTTTTGAGGATCTAGCTAAAAAGCAAAGTTATTCCACCAACGTACGTCTAAAATCAAACATCATTGAAAAAATCCCATCTCGTCTTATCACGGTGGTTAACCATTATCAGGTCGGAGAATCACTCGGATGGTACTCTGCTTGGAATCAGCTGTTGCCACAAACATTATTTCTCATTTCATGATGCAACTTACTTGGATGGAACTGGCTGAAAAGCAATGTAATTCAACCAATGCATATCTGTAAACATACCGCGATGGATACACAAATTCTCGTCCAATCACGGAAGTTAAGCATTGTCGGGCATCGATAATACGTGGATGGGGGACCACATGGGAACTTCCAGGGCCGTAACCTTTCCTTTTTATTTCTTTCCCTCACTATTTTGGGAGATGCTGTTAAAAGGAAATGTAATTTCTCCAATGTACTTCTACGACCTTACCACAATGAAAACTTCCGTACTCGTTTGATCATGGAACTTAATAATAGATGGTCTGGGATAATTTTTGAATGAGGACCGCTTGGAAACAACTGTTGCCGTACAATTTATTTTTCCTTTCTTCAAGTAAATAATTTTTTGAAGATCTGGCGAAAAAGTAAAGTTATTCCACCAACGTACGTCTAAAAGCATACATCAATGACTAAACCCTATCTCGTCTGATCACGGTGGTTAACCGTTTTCGGGTCAGGGCAACACTCTGATGGTACTCTGCTTGGTATCAGTTGTAGCCACAAACATTATTTCTCATCTCTTGTTGCAACTTAGTTGGAGAGAACTGGCTAACAAGCAATATAATTCAACCATTGCATACCTGCAAACATACCGCGATGGATACACATATTCTCGTCCTATCACGGAAGTTAAGCATTGTCGGGCTTGGGCAGTATGTGGATGGGGAACCACTTGGGAACTTCCAGGGCGGCAACCTTTCCTTTTTATTTCTTTTCCTCTCTATTTTGGGGGATGTTAAAAGGAAATGTAATTTCTCCAATATACTTCTACGACCTTACGACAATGAAATCTCCCGTTCTCGTTTGATCATGAAAGTTATTAATTGATGCTCTGGGATCATTTTTGGATGAGGACCGCCTGGAAACGACTGTTGCCTTAAAATTTATTTTTCCTTTCTTCTGGTTAATATGTTTTTGAGGGTCTGGCGAAAAAGTAAAGTTATTCCACCAACGTACGTCTAAAAGCATTCATCAATGAAAAAATCTTATCTCGTCGGATCACGGTGGTTAACGGTAATAGGGTCGGACCAACACTCTGATGGTACTCTGCTTGGAAGCAGCTGTTGCCACAAACATTATTTCTCATTTCATGATGCAACTTACTTGGATGGAACTGGCTGAAAAGCAATGTAATTCAACCAATGCATATCTGTAAACATACCGCGATGGATACACAAATTCTCGTCCAATCACGGAAGATAAGCATTTTCGGGCATCGATAATACGTGGATCGGGGACCACATGGGAACTTCCAGGGCCGAGACCTTTCATTTTTCATTTCTTTTCCTCACTATTATAGGGGATGCTGTTAAAGGAAAAGTAATTCCTCCAACGTACTTTTACGACCTTACTACAATGAAAACTCCAGTTCTCGTTTGATCATGGAATTTAATAATAGATGGTCTGGGATAATTTTTGCATGAGGACCGCCTGGAAACAACTGTTGCCGTACAATTTATTTTTCCTTTCTTCTAGTAAATAATTTTTTGAGGATCTGGCGAAAAAGTAAAGTTATTCCACCAACGTACGTCTAAAAGCAAACATCAATGAAAAAATCTTATCTCGTCTTATCACGGTGGTTAACCATTATCGGGTCGGGGCATCACTTGGATGGTACTCTGCTTAGAATCAGCTGTTGCCACAAACATTATTTCTCATTTCATGATGCAACTTACTTGGATGGAACTGGCTGAAAAGCAATGTAATTCAACCAATGCATATCTGTAAACATACCGCGATGGATACACAAATTCTCGTCCAATCACGGAAGTTAAGCATTGTCGGGCATCGATAATACGTGGATGGGGGACCACATGGGAACTTCCAGGGCCGTAACCTTTCCTTTTTATTTCTTTCCCTCACTATTTTGGGAGATGCTGTTAAAAGGAAATGTAATTTCTCCAATGTACTTCTACGACCTTACCACAATGGAAACTTCCGTACTCGTTTGATCATGGAACTTAATAATAGATGGTCTGGGATAATTTTTAAATGAGGACCGCTTGGAAACAACTGTTGCCGTACAATTTATCTTTCCTTTCTTCAAGTAAATAATTTTTTGAAGATCTGGCGAAAAAGTAAAGTTATTCCACCAACGTACGTCTAAAAGCATACATCAATGACTAAACCCTATCTCGTCTGATCACGGTGGTTAACCGTTTTCGGGTCAGGGCAACACTCTGATGGTACTCTGCTTGGTATCAGTTGTAGCCACAAACATTATTTCTCATCTCTTGTTGCAAATTAGTTGGAGAGAACTGGCTAACAAGCAATATAATTTAACCATTGCATACCTGCAAACATACCGCGATGGATACACATATTCTCGTCCTATCACGGAAGTTAAGCATTGTCGGGCTTGGACAGTATGTGGATGGGGAACCACTTGGGAACTTCCAGGGCGGCAACCTTTCCTTTTTATTTCTTTTCCTCTCTATTTTGGGGGATGTTAAAAGGAAATGTAATTTCTCCAATATACTTCTACGACCTTACGACAATGAAATCTCCCGTTCTCGTTTGATCATGAAAGTTATTAATTGATGCTCTGGGATCATTTTTGGATGAGGACCGCCTGGAAACGACTGTTGCCTTAAAATTTATTTTTCCTTTCTTCTGGTAAATATGTTTTTGAGGGTCTGGCGAAAAAGTAAAGTTATTCCACCAACGTACGTCTAAAAGCATACATCAATGAAAAAATCTTATCTCGTCGGATCACGGTGGTTAACGGTAATAGGGTCGGACCAACACTCTGATGGTACTCTGCTTGGAACCAGCTGTTACCACAAACATTATTTCTCATTTTATGATGCAACTTAGTTGGAAAGATTTGTCTAAAAGACCATGTAATTCAACCAATATCTATCTGCAAAGATACCACGGTGGATACAAATATTCTAGTCCGATCACAAAAGTTAAGCATTGTCGGGCTTGGATAGTATTTGAATGGGGTAGCACTTGGGAACTTCCAGGGTCAAAACCATTGTTTTTCATTTCTTTTCGACACTATTATAGGGGATGCTGTTAAAGGAAAATTAATTCCTTCAACGTACTTTTACAAATTTACTACAATGCAACTCCCGTTCTCGTTTGATCATAAAAGTTAATAATTGATGGACTTGGATAATTATTGGATGAGGACCGCCTGGAAACAACTATTGCCGTACAATTGATTTTTCTTTTCTTCTGGTAAATATGTTTTTGAGGATCTGGCGAAAAAGTAAAGTTATTCCACCAACGTACGTCTAAAAGCATACATCAATGAAAAAATCTTATCTCGTCGGATCACGGTGGTTAACGGTAATAGCGTCGGACCAACACTCTGATGGTGCTCTGCATGGAACCAGCTGTTACCTCAAACATTATTTCTCATTTTATGATGCAACTTAATTGGAAAGATTTGTCTGAAAGACCATGTAATTCTACCAATATCTATCTGCAAAGATACCACGGTGGATAAACATATTCTCGTCCGATCACAAAAGTTAAGCACTGTCGGGCTAGGATAGTATTTGAATGGGGGGACCACTTGGGAACTTCCAGGGTCAAAACCATTCTTTTTCATTTCTTTTCCTCATTATTTTAGGGGATGCTGTTAAAGGAAAAGTAATTCCTCCAAGGTACTTTTACGACCTTACTACAATGCAATTCTCGTTCTCGTTTGATCATAAAAGTTAATAATTGATGGACTGGGGTAATTATTGGATGAGGACTCCCTGGAAATAGCTGTTGCCGTAAAATTGATTTTTCCTTTCTTCTGGTAAATAATTTTTTGAGGATCTAGCTAAAAAGCAAAGTTATTCCACCAACGTACGTCTAAAATCAAACATCATTGAAAAAATCCCATCTCGTCTTATCACGGTGGTTAACCATTATCAGGTCGGAGAATCACTCGGATGGTACTCTGCTTGGAATCAGCTGTTGCCACAAACATTATTTCTCATTTCATGATGCAACTTACTTGGATGGAACTGGCTGAAAAGCAATGTAATTCAACCAATGCATATCTGTAAACATACCGCGATGGATACACAAATTCTCGTCCAATCACGGAAGTTAAGCATTGTCGGGCATCGATAATACGTGGATGGGGGACCACATGGGAACTTCCAGGGCCGTAACCTTTCCTTTTTATTTCTTTCCCTCACTATTTTGGGAGATGCTGTTAAAAGGAAATGTAATTTCTCCAATGTACTTCTACGACCTTACCACAATGAAAACTTCCGTACTCGTTTGATCATGGAACTTAATAATAGATGGTCTGGGATAATTTTTGAATGAGGACCGCTTGGAAACAACTGTTGCCGTACAATTTATTTTTCCTTTCTTCAAGTAAATAATTTTTTGAAGATCTGGCGAAAAAGTAAAGTTATTCCACCAACGTACGTCTAAAAGCATACATCAATGACTAAACCCTATCTCGTCTGATCACGGTGGTTAACCGTTTTCGGGTCAGGGCAACACTCTGATGGTACTCTGCTTGGTATCAGTTGTAGCCACAAACATTATTTCTCATCTCTTGTTGCAACTTAGTTGGAGAGAACTGGCTAACAAGCAATATAATTCAACCATTGCATACCTGTAAACATACCGCGATGGATACACATATTCTCGTCCTATCACGGAAGTTAAGCATTGTCGGGCTTGGACAGTATGTGGATGGGGAACCACTTGGGAACTTCCAGGGCGGCAACCTTTCCTTTTTATTTCTTTTCCTCTCTATTTTGGGGGATGTTAAAAGGAAATGTAATTTCTCCAATATACTTCTACGACCTTACGACAATGAAATCTCCCGTTCTCGTTTGATCATGAAAGTTATTAATTGATGCTCTGGGATCATTTTTGGATGAGGACCGCCTGGAAACGACTGTTGCCTTAAAATTTATTTTTCCTTTCTTCTGGTTAATATGTTTTTGAGGGTCTGGCGAAAAAGTAAAGTTATTCCACCAACGTACGTCTAAAAGCATTCATCAATGAAAAAATCTTATCTCGTCGGATCACGGTGGTTAACGGTAATAGGGTCGGACCAACACTCTGATGGTACTCTGCTTGGAACCAGCTGTTGCCACAAACATTATTTCTCATTTCACGATGCAACTTACTTGGATGGAACTGGCTGAAAAGCAATGTAATTCAACCAATGCATATCTGCAAAGATACCACGGTGGATACAAATATTCTAGTCCGATCACAAAAGTTAAGCATTGTCGGGCTTGGATAGTATTTGAATGGGGTAGCACTTGGGAACTTCCAGGGTCAAAACCATTGTTTTTCATTTCTTTTCGACACTATTATAGGGGATGCTGTTAAAGGAAAATTAATTCCTTCAACGTACTTTTACAAATTTACTACAATGCAACTCCCGTTCTCGTTTGATCATAAAAGTTAATAATTGATGGACTTGGATAATTATTGGATGAGGACCGCCTGGAAACAACTATTGCCGTACAATTGATTTTTCTTTTCTTCTGGTAAATATGTTTTTGAGGATCTGGCGAAAAAGTAAAGTTATTCCACCAACGTACGTCTAAAAGCATACATCAATGAAAAAATCTTATCTCGTCGGATCACGGTGGTTAACGGTAATAGCGTCGGACCAACACTCTGATGGTGCTCTGCATGGAACCAGCTGTTACCTCAAACATTATTTCTCATTTTATGATGCAACTTAATTGGAAAGATTTGTCTGAAAGACCATGTAATTCTACCAATATCTATCTGCAAAGATACCACGGTGGATAAACATATTCTCGTCCGATCACAAAAGTTAAGCACTGTCGGGCTAGGATAGTATTTGAATGGGGGGACCACTTGGGAACTTCCAGGGTCAAAACCATTCTTTTTCATTTCTTTTCCTCATTATTTTAGGGGATGCTGTTAAAGGAAAAGTAATTCCTCCAAGGTACTTTTACGACCTTACTACAATGCAACTCTCGTTCTCGTTTGATCATAAAAGTTAATAATTGATGGACTGGGGTAATTATTGGATGAGGACTGCCTGGAAATAGCTGTTGCCGTAAAATTGATTTTTCCTTTCTTCTGGTAAATAATTTTTTGAGGATCTAGCTAAAAAGCAAAGTTATTCCACCAACGTACGTCTAAAATCAAACATCATTGAAAAAATCCCATCTCGTCTTATCACGGTGGTTAACCATTATCAGGTCGGAGAATCACTCGGATGGTACTCTGCTGGGAATCAGCTGTTGCTACAAACATTATTTCTCATTTCATGATGCAACTTACTTGGATGGAACTGGCTGAAAAGCAATGTAATTCAACCAATGCATATCTGTAAACATACCGCGATGGATACACAAATTCTCGTCCAATCACGGAAGTTAAGCATTGTCGGGCATCGATAATACGTGGATGGGGGACCACATGGGAACTTCCAGGGCCGTAACCTTTCCTTTTTATTTCTTTCCCTCACTATTTTGGGAGATGCTGTTAAAAGGAAATGTAATTTCTCCAATGTACTTCTACGACCTTACCACAATGAAAACTTCCGTACTCGTTTGATCATGGAACTTAATAATAGATGGTCTGGGATAATTTTTGAATGAGGACCGCTTGGAAACAACTGTTGCCGTACAATTTATTTTTCCTTTCTTCAAGTAAATAATTTTTTGAAGATCTGGCGAAAAAGTAAAGTTATTCCACCAACGTACGTCTAAAAGCATACATCAATGACTAAACCCTATCTCGTCTGATCACGGTGGTTAACCGTTTTCGGGTCAGGGCAACACTCTGATGGTACTCTGCTTGGTATCAGTTGTAGCCACAAACATTATTTCTCATCTCTTGTTGCAACTTAGTTGGAGAACTGGCTAACAAGCAATATAATTCAACCATTGCATACCTGCAAACATACCGCGATGGATACACATATTCTCGTCCTATCACGGAAGTTAAGCATTGTCGGGCTTGGACAGTATGTGGATGGGGAACCACTTGGGAACTTCCAGGGCCGCACCTTTCCTTTTTATTTCTTTTCCTCTCTATTTTGGGGGATGTTAAAAGGAAATGTAATTTCTCCAATATACTTCTACGACCTTACGACAATGAAATCTCCGTTCTCGTTTGATCATGAAAGTTATTAATTGATGCTCTGGGATCATTTTTGGATCAGGACCGCCTGGAAACGACT